>MU769427.1:6205-29103 GCA_026770625.1 Nicotiana glauca
AGTTAAACTTTGCATATGAGTTAAAGCATGGTATAAATCAGATAAATAAGCCGAATATGACAATTGAGCGACCGTGCTAGAACCACGGAACTCGAGAATGCCTAACACCTTCTCCCGGGTTAACAGAATTCCTTATCCGGATTTCTGATTCGGAGACTATTAAATAGAGTCATTCTTTTCCTCGGTTCGGGATTCAACCGGTGACTTGGGACACCTTAAATCTCCCAAGTGGCGACTCTGAATTAACAAATAAATCCCGTTCCGATTGTCCTTTAATTGGAAAAACTCCCCTAGCGCCCTCGCGGGTGCCGGAAAAAGGAGGTGTGACAATTACTACTAAAAAATAATGCTTTATGAAAATTTCTCAAAAAAAAAATCACTTTTTTCGAAATTTCACAATTCTTATGTCCAAAAGCCCATTACGGTGGGCAACACTTTGTATTCTAGGGGGTCCTCTAACGTTAAAGAACATTGCAATATCTATCGTTAAGAGTAGGGGTGTTCATAAAAATCCCAAAAACCGAACCAAACCAACCAAAAAAACTGATACTTTTTGGTTTGGTTTTGGTTTTGAAATTTAAAAGCCGATCAAATTTGGTTTGGTTTTGATTTTAATAAAAAAATG
Organism: Nicotiana glauca; assembly: GCA_026770625.1. Lineage (NCBI taxonomy): Eukaryota > Viridiplantae > Streptophyta > Magnoliopsida > Solanales > Solanaceae > Nicotiana > Nicotiana glauca. The sequence goes on from MU769427.1 coordinate 6,831, forward strand.
AATCAACCCGAATATAGGAGTAGCTATTTTAAATTTATTATTACATCTATATATATGTATACTTTTATACAAAGTTTCAAAATTTTTTATAGTAAATGTTAATCCTTTGAGCTTTTAGTATAGTTCTTTACCTTTACATTCTAGCTAGTTTGATTGGTAGTTTTCTTTTGTTAAGTGTAAGGATCTATTTCATGTTAAGAATAATACAATTTTAATTGAGTCATTAAATCATTCATCATTGTTTGATTCAATTATCATCAATATATCTTGATAAATAATAGATTTCTCAAAAGGCAATTGATTTGATAGAGTTACGTTGAAAATGTAGTCGCCGAAATATATGTTTGGTAGTGAATGTCTTATATTTAAGAAAAACCCGATAAATAACTGAAAAATTTGAAAAATCGACATAAACCGAATCGAGAAAAACCGACTTAACTGGTTTGGTTTGGTTCTAATATTTGAAAAATTCACTTACTTGATTTGCTTTCTTTTTAGGGAAAAATCGATCCAAACCGAACCATGAACACCCCTAATTAAGAGATATGTATTGTCATTTTAAATTAACTGTTAAATTAAATTTTTGCCTGGCATTCACAAGATTATATTTGCCTTTTCAGTCATTCGGCCGCGATTATCAGACTTCCATTCCATACGTATAATACAGTTCTCAAGAGTATAATAGAACGTGGGTCCCACCTAAACTTTTCGTCTTATAGATGTACGTCAATTATAGTTTAGCTCTAGAAATTCTATATAATACAAAAAGTAAAAAATAAGTAATAGCATACTACAGCCAACACGTCATTGTAGAGACTTAATAAAATAAGAAAAATAGATAATATACTATAGTTAATTAGCTTTACATAATAATTTACCAACAAAAAATGTTAAAGTGAGTTAATGAATCTAATTTGAAACAAAAAGGTAACATACTGCAGTTACACAAATTGTTAAAGTGAGATAATGAATCTAAAATAAAATATAATTCTTCTTAAATAAACATATATGTGAAATTTTAACCTTAAAATTTGTATATTATATAAACATAAATGCTCTTTATAAAAGTCTGGAGGTCCCTTGATAGAAAAGTCTGGAGGTCTAGTATCAGGATTGTAGGATAGGGACTCCTAGAATTTTTCGTACTCCTTTCTCGGGGTTGGATGTGGCTTGACAGGGCTATCCATAGATGATTTGTGCATTGGATTGTGTCCCCCTTATGGTAGTTATTTATGGTAGTTACTGTTTGATATTATTGCATGCCATTTTATTTATGGTTCTTATGTTTAGATAACTATTTACGCGATTTCTGCTGGAGTTACTAATGCTCTTTTGTTTTTGTTGTTGTTTTCCCTTTCCTTCCCTGAGCCGAGGGTCGATTGGAAATAGCATCTCTGCCCTTTCGGGTAGGGGTAAGGCCTGTCTACATATTACCCTCCCCAGACCCCACCATGTGGGACTATACTGGGTAGTTGTTGTTGTTGTTGTTGCTCTTTATAAAATAATTGGAGTAATACACTTAAACAAAAGTATTTTTATAATTACATGTTGGGCTCATGCTTGATATATAAAAATAAAAACAAATATAATATTAAATACTATAAGCAAGCATAATACAAATTATTTAATTGAGCTATTCTCATTTAGAAAAAAACTTTGATCCAATTTAATCTAAAATATTAATAGTACATTTATATTTTGTGACGACTCGGCTAGTCATCGCATGAGTTACCGCTTCGTTTTCCTCATTTCTGCTTCTTATTGTTGTGTTTATCGGTTCTATATGCGATCGAGTTAGTTGGCTCGGGTTCGGAAAGGATTTGTTAAGGCTTGAGATACTTAGTCTCTTTTTAGGAAGCTGTGATGACCCGACCCGTCGTCTCATGTGTTACTGCTCCGTTTTTCCTATTTTCAGCTTCTTTATGCTTCATTATCCGTATCTTGTGTAATCAGGTTGATTTGCAATGGTTTTGATAAGAAATGAGATACTTAGTCTCTTTTTAAGAAGGCTTAAGTTGGAAAAATCAATCGGATGTTGACTTATGAGTTAGAGGGCTCATATGTGAATTCCGATAGTTCTATTAGCTCCGGGAGGTGATTTGTGACTTAGGAGTGCGATCAGAATTGATTTTGGAGGTCCGGTGTAGAATTAGGCTTGAATTGGTGAAGTTGGAATTTTGGCGAATTTCGGTTGATAGGTGAGATTTTGATCCGAGGGTCAGAATGGAATTCCGAGAGTTGTTGTAGCTTCGTTGGGTGATTTTGGATATGTGTGCAAATTTTCAGGTCATTTGGACATCGTTTGGTCGGGTTTTTTATCGAATGTGAGTTTCAGAAGAATTTGATAAGCTTAGGCTTTGATTTGGTGAAATTTAATGATTTTATTGTTGTTAGACGTGTTTTGATGATAGGAACAAGTTTGGATAATGTTTTAAGTCATGTTGGTGCTTTTGATTGAGGTCCCGGGGGCCTCGGGTGTGTTTCAGATGCCCAACGGGTCATTTTTTGAAAATTTTGAACTGCTGGTTGCTGGTATCTGGTCTCCTCATTCGCGAACGCGAGGAGAGTCTCGCGAACGCGAAGAGGAAAAATGGGAGGCTGTGACTTTGGCTTTCGCGAACACGATGGGGAAGTCGCAAACGCGTAGGAGTGGGTCCAGGAAGATACGCGAACGCGGCAGAGTAACCGCGAATGCGTAGAAGGAAATTGGGGCTGGGAACAGTTGGTCAACGCGAACGCGTATCAAGCCACGCGAACGCGAAGGGCCTGGGAAATTGGCCTTCGCGAACGCGGTGTAATGAACGCGAACGCGAAGAAGGATTTGCAGTGCTGGGCAGAATGTTATAATTTCATTTCATCCGCGACTTTTAGTCATTTCTTCCTCCATTGAGTATTTTGAGAGCTCTTTGGGGCAAATTGAAGAGGGATTCAAGGAGGATTAATTGGAGGTAAGTTCCTTGGCCTAAATACACGAGATTATGATAGATTTAATATGGAAATTGGTTGAAATTCACCAAAAAGGGGTAAAGCTAGGGCTTGAGTTTTTGATATTTCAAATTGGGATTTGATAGGTCATTTGAGCTCGGATTTGGGAGTTCTTGATATGTATGAACTCGTGGCAAGACGAGGAATCCGATAATGTAAGTTTTGTAGTTTTTTGAGAAGTGGTCCGGGGGCTCGGGTTTTGCTAGTTTCGAGATTTTTGCTATTTTTTGATTGTTTTCGATTGGGTATTGTTCCATTGGCATATTGTGATGCATTCGCTCCGATTTTGGCTAGATTCGATGCGTGTGGAGGCCTATTTGGAGGGAAAAGGCGTCGCGAGCTAGAGATTTCACCGGTTCGAGGTGAGTAATACTTGTAAATGATATCCTAAAGGTTTGAAACCCCGGATTTGCACATCATAGTGCTGTATTGAGGTGACTTGCACGCCGGATATGAGCGTGGGGTAGAGCACCATTGGGGATTGTGACTTGGTCCATCCCGGTTATTGATTTTACTGCATATTTGATTGAAACTACTTGTTATCATCATAATTTGGGCTGACTGCCATGTTTGGGCGTCGTGCCAACTTTGTGAATCCTTCGGGGATTGAGATTTCTATTTTTGTATATCTTGCATATCATTTGGTTTTAGTCCAAGATTTTAAACTGTTTTGTAAACTCAGTCGTATTTCTAAGTTTTGAAAAAAAAACTCAAATGGTATTTTAAATGTTATTTCGGGCTGAGCACTACTGTTTTATAAATGCCCAAGGGGTTTATGATGTTTTCTGGACTGATTATGGGTGGCTCGGGCTGCACGCCGCAGTAGTGACTTGAAACAGTGGTAACAATGACACTGTGTGATGTAATTGAAACATTATGGGTGGCTCGGGCTGCGTGCCGTAGCAGTATTATACTGATTTTGGGTGGCTCGGGCTGTGCACTGCAGATGTGTTACATTGATATTGAGGCCGAGAGCCTGGTTGGTTACATTGATATTGATATGAGGATGAGGGCCTAGATTTGATGCCACGAGATGGCTTGTTATTGCGCTTGGGCTGTAGGAGCCCCTCCCGAGTCTGTACATACCCCCAGTGAGCACCGTCGACGTTAAATAAATATAGGTGGCTCGGGCTGCGCACCGCAGTGGGTACTGGAATGTACCATCATATGCATTGCATTGCACTCAAGCATTTGTTCATTAATTGTTGTTTGTGATGTTTTCTTGAGATATTCATCCGATGTGTTGGTACTATCTGATCATTGAGTGTTGGGGCAGGAGTGGCTGACCAGGGACAAGGATATTGCCCGAGAGGCGGATTTCTGTGCATAGTGTCACAAATTGTTTTGAAAGCATTGTTTGGTAACTGTTGAAAAGATCATTTTCAAAAGAGGTTTAAAACTGAGCCAAGATATTTCTAAAGTTTTTCACAAGTTTTCACTGTTTTTCCCCATTTAAAGGTTCTTCTCTGCTCCTATACAGCATGACGATATGTTTTTCATGATTTCTTACCGCTCAGTTGTTATTTACTTTTATTACTCACTGAGTTGGAGTACTCACTTTACTCCCTACACCTCTTGTGCAGATGCAGGTACTTGACCACCCGGTAGCGGGTTTTGAGCTGATTGAAGAATTGTTATCATAGCTGAGCCAGGTGACCGCAAGCGTCCGCGGCACCAGATCTTCTCCATTATTTTATGTTGATCATGTTACTTTCAGACTTTGTTCCTATTTCCAGACTTGTAGTACTTTAGTGAACTCTGTAGTAGCTCATGACTAGTGACACCCCGATGCCGGGCTGTGACGGGATGGTTCCCTGTTGTTATCGTTGTTTTCCGCGCTTTTGATTATGCTAATCATGTTTTATCTTTATAAATGTTAAATAACTGTTAAAAGGAAGCGTTTGTTTTGTTGGCTGGCCTTGTCTTCACGAAAGGCGCCATCACGACCGGGTTTGGGATTTGGGTCGTGACAGTTGGTATCAGAGCGCTAGGTTACTAGGTCTCACGAGTCATGAGCAGGTTTAGTAGAGTCTCGCGGATTGGTACGGAGACATCTGTATTTAGCCTCGAGAGGCTGCATAACCTTTAGGAAAACTTCATTTCTTGGAATTCTTATCGTGCGTACTCGATTGAGCTTGAGGTATAACTCTTGAAATTCCTTCCACACGTCTGTATGCGCACGCGAGCGCTCAGTAGTATATGTGCCTTGATGGCTTGTGATTCCCCGATCGAGGGGCGAGATGTAATCTCCGTGAGTTTGATGTTGGGCCAATCTGGAAGACTTGAGGCCGGATCTTTGCCTATGGCTTGAGCACCGAGGTGCTGATTGTGTGAGCAAGTGTTTTGGACTTATATATTCGGCATTGTCCCTGTTAGCTGGAATGACGGTTGTATATCCATGTGATAAGTATGTTAGTACTGCGAGGTGTATCTATATGACTTGGTAGTGATGAAGAAGTCTGCTGGATAATAGATGAACCATTAAGTGTTTGAATTCCATTGTGATTGGATGTGTAGCCTCGAGTTATGGGCGCGTGAAGAATCTTTTCAAGTCTTCTAGTTGGGAGTGAAGAAATAGCATATTGCGGTTTGAGTTCAGACTCAGAAAGACTAGTCGACTATGTAATATGTATGACGGTGGAAGGTATACAGAAATATTATATTGAAGCGAAGCAGGTGGGTTATCTCCTGCAGAGTTTTCTGAAGTGGTGTTCTCCTTATGTGTATGTTAGAAGACCTCTTGTGTAAGTGAAAAGATTGGTGTTGGAAATTTAAAATTTTGGGTCGCTTAGGAGAATGGGTTTAATTGTTGCGGAATGAATGAGACGATTGCAAAAGAGTTATAATACTATATGGTTTGTGTTTTCACAACTTATATACGATTTGAGTTTAATCTCACTATGGTATGGTGGCATCAATAGAGTAAAAGTGTTACGAGCTATGGAGTGTATTTTGATTTATGGCTTCGAACCAAGTTGGGGAGGTTGCTATTGATTGGTTAATTGTACGGTTATGTGTTAGGATGGTTCCAGCTTGACGCTTGCAAGCGAATTAGCTACGGTAAGAGTAAATAGAAAATTTTGGCAAAGGTTATATTATGTATCGTGGGGTATGAGAATCACGGAATGTTTATAGTTATTATTGATGAAGAATGATCGGTGCATAGAGCAGGAAGTTGCTTGGATGTATTGGGACGAGGATTTCATTCAGCGGTATCGGAGTGCCAATGAGGCATGGGTGGTTCTGTTCATTGGGTCAGGTAAATTGCAGTTTGAATAAGGGGGAAAGACTTGCGAGAATGGTTCTAACATGTTCAAGAGTCTGCGTGTATCAACTGAGTGTGCTAAAGTTGCATATGTGGTTAGAAACTGAGTTTCATTAGAAGATGTCAAGACTTGTGGTATTCTATGTTAATCATGAGACTCTATGTATCAGTATCAGGAAAATAAATGGAACAGAGCTAGATTCGTAGAGAGTTCTTCTGAGTAAGGCTTTCTGGAATGTAGTGTTTCTGGGAATATCTGAGGGGGTATTTAGCGGCTTATGGGTTACATATGATGTGGTTTTATGTTTAGGGGTCTCGTGTGGTAAGCATGGGTTGAAGGATTGTGGTACTACAGCAAAAGGAAATATCGAGTTGAAGACGAATCAGAAGGAATTTAGATAGATGGAGTAGCTTGATAGCAGACCGGACCGGCATGGTAAGGGTATGAATAAATCTTGGTGTGCGTTCGAGATAATGAGTTAGCACATGTAATTTCACAACAATGCTCTTGGGTTTTGACGACTTGCTTAGCGTGATTCAGCTAGAAGGATTCAGTCATGGCAAATCGGTTGTGCAAATGAAATTGGGAGAGTACTTGTTGATTGTTGCTGTGGTTAGAGAGGTGCATTTTCTATGAATGTGAGATGGCATGAGGCGTGTAATGATTTTCTTTTAGATGGGATCAGAGAAAGTTCTTGAGAGGGTAAGTTCAGTTCAGGTCAGAAAGGAAGTTCCTAAAGCACTTAGGCAGCGGGTAGCCTCAAATAATCAAGGAAAACGGTACTGCTATTTGAAAGTGATTCGACGAGAGTATATGTCTCAGAGAAAGGGCAATATGATTAAGTGATGGTACTTCGGTGGTGTTGCGGCACTTCCTTGTTAGATCGACGGGTGATATTCGGGTTTGCTTAGTGGCACAGGGAGATTCTTGGGTATGTATCGTGGAATTATTGGATATTTAGCTGTGGCATGTGTTTGAACGGCGAAATTGGGATCAAGTATTATGATTCATGTGCTATGCGGAATTGGAGGCGGAAGTTCTCATATTCGGGCTAGTTGTGATGGTGGATCATGTGTATCGGCACCGTTTGGAGACTATTGGGATTTGGAGGCTCGAGTGAATCTTTCGTTACCGGTGTTGGATTTTGGATGTGGTGTTGGAGTTCAGACCGGTTGTCTCAGTGTTAGATTAATTCTGGACTATTGTGTTATGGGCTATGCCAGAAACGCCACGATTTGAGTGGCGAGGTGCATTGGGTTATGTTCTTGTGGAGTGGTTTATCTTTCAAAGACCCAGCAGATGACTGGGAAGGACTGCTTTTCCTAATTAGGCCCTCATGATGGATGTCAGTGCAGAGGTTGCTATTAGTGAGCCCGTTCCGGCGTTAAGGGACTTTTCGGATGCGTGTTCCAGTTTAAGTTGACTCGGTTGGCTCCAAATTATATTGTCGAGGGATAGGTTGACTCGACCGTTGTTGAGCTTATTAGCGATCTGGAGAGATCTATGAGTTGATTTCTTCATTGCGAGACGTTATGGTTTGCGGACTGTGGGCACATATAGTGTGGTGCTATCGAGATTCATAGTAGAAGTTGAGAGGGGGACCTCAGTTGTGTTTGAGTGTTGTAGCGTACAACGCGATATGTAGATATCATTATGCACTCAGTATGCTTACGACCGATACTCGGTATTTTGTTGTAATGAGTAAATTCAGCTTGATGTGCATCTCCTTATGCGAGATATTTGTGTGAATCGGGTGGCACACCGCCATAGGTATGTTATCTGGATCGGGTTGCATGCCGCAATAGTGTGATGTTGAGAATAGATTTCCATATGCCATTTTGTATGCCTTGTTTCCCGATTCTAAGAAAAGTCCATATTGGGTGTTGCTCGGCGAATGGCGCCTCGGTTGTGTCCTTTAAGGATCGTATGGTGTATATTACTTACTTCACCATGGGTATAATGATTTGTTTGGGCTCCAGATATCAATCGTGCGTGGTTGTCAATTTCAAGTATAGCGACTTGAGGTGCTTCATGTGTAACAGTGTTTGGATAGGATCGTGCATTGTAGCGAGGCTACGTGGAGATTAGACCCTTCGGGGTAGATTCAGGTATTCTATTTCTATAATGCGGGACGGTCCCAGCCTTGTGTTGTGATGGTACTGAGGAGTTTGAGTTACAGCTCTTTTGTTTGAGTCACTTTCATGATTTGAGTATGTTCAGACCGTCTCTTATTAGTGTGTGTATTATGCAAGTTGTGGCTTAGGCCGGTGTTGAGGTGTCATATCACCAGAGAGGTATGTTAGACCCGAAGTGATTGTTGGAGGTCATTAATGAATACGAACGGATTTGGTTTCAGCCTATTGGAAGGTTAATATCGAGGTTCGGTTCGGAAATCTGCTGTGGTATTAGTCAAAAGGGAAGTGGCTTCATGAGTGGTTGACCTGAGAAATGGTTACATTTTGTTGTGTGTTTCATTATCATTGGTAGGATATGAAAGTGTTGGAATGAGACTTTAGCGAATAAGAGGTTTCTATCGGTATATGTCTGTTGTGGACAACCGCCATGAATGGGAGTTGTCACTGCATGTGTTTGAGCTATGTGGTATATCATAGAATTGCACCATAGGTTGCGGTATGGGTTAATACAGCTGTTTCGAACTTATCTTGGGCATAGATGTGAGGTTCTGATCTCGTGTATGATTTCGAAAAGTGCAATGTGGTTCTACAGTTTAAAGTCTAGGTGGATTGTGAGATTTCAGCTATGTTGTGTTATCGGACCGATGTGAGATAGGGTGACGTGGGATCACCCTAGCTATATGCTTGGTAAGGTTATTCAGCTATTGGTTGACTTCTAGGACAACTCTGGGTACGCTCGAGGACGAGCGTTGGTTTAAGTTGGGAAGGATGTGACGACCTGATCCGTCGTCTCATGTGTTACTACTCCGTTTTCCCCATTTTTAGCTTCTTTATGCTTCATTATCTGTATCTTGTGTAATCAGGTTGATTTGCAATGGTTTTGATAAGAAATGAGACACTTAGTCTCTTTTTAAGAAGGCTTAAGTTGGAAAAGTCAATAGGATGTTGACTTATGAGTTAGAGGGCTCGGATGTGAATTCCGATAGTTCGGTTAGCTCCGGGAGGTAATTTGTGACTTAGGAGTGCGATCAGAAATGATTTTGGAGGCCCGGTGTAGAATTAGGCTTGAATTGGCGAAGTTGGAATTTTGGCGAATTCCGGTTGATAGGTGAGATTTTGATCCGAGGGTCGAAATGGAATTCCGAGAGTTGTTGTAGCTTTGTTGGGTGATTTTGGATATGTGTGCAAATTTTCAGGTCATTCGGACATCGTTTGGTCGGGTTTTTGATCGTATGTGAGTTTCGGAAGAATTTGATAATCTTAGGCTTTGATTTGGTGAATTTTGATGATTTTAGTGTTGTTAGACATGTTTTGATGATAGGAACAAGTTTGCATAATGTTTTAAGTCATGTTGGTGCTTTTGGTTGAGGTCCCGGGGGCCTCGGGTGTGTTTCAGATGCCCAACGGGTCATTTTTTGAAAATTTTGAACTGCTGGTTGCTGGTATCTGGTCTCCTCCTTCGCGAACGCGAGGAGAGTCTCGCGAACGCGAAGAGGAAAAATGGGAGGCTGTGACTTTGGCTTTCGCGAACGCAATGGGGAAGTCGCGAACGCGTAGGAGTGGGTCCAGGAAACTACACGAACGCGGCAGAGTAACCGCGAACGCGTAGAAGGAAATTGGGGCTGGGAACAGTTGGTCTACGCGAACGCGTAGCAAGCCACGCAAACGTGAAGGGCCTGGGAAATTGGCCTTCGTGAACGCGGTGTAATGAACGCGAACGCGAAGAAGGATTTGCAGTGCTGGGCAGAATGTTATAATTTCATTTCATCCGCGAGTTTTAGTCATTTCTTCCTCCATTGTTGAGTATTTTGAGAGCTCTTTGGGGCAAATTGAAGAGGGATTCAAGGAGGATTGATTGGAGGTAAGTTCCTTGGCCTAAATACACGAGATTATGATAGATTTAACATGGAAATTGGTGGAAATTCACCAAAAATGGGTAAAGCTAGGGCTTGAGTTTTTGATATTTCAAATTGGGATTTGATAGGTCATTTGAGCTCGGATTTGGGAGTTCTTGATATGTATGAACTCGTGGCGAGACGAGGAATCCGGTAATGTAAGTTTTGTAATTTTTCGAGAAGTGGATCGGGGGCTCGGGTTTTGCTAGTTTTGAGATTTTTGCTATTTTTCGATTGTTTTCGATTGGGTATTGTTCCATTGGCATATTATGATGCATTCGCTCTGATTTTGGCTAGATTCGACGCGTGTGGAGGCCGATTTGGAGGGCAAAGGCATCGCGAGCTAGAGATTTTACCGGTTCGAGATGAGAAATACTTGTAAATGATATCCTGAGGGTTTGAAACCCCGGATTTGCACATCATAGTGCTGTATTGAGGTGACTTGCACGCCGGATATGAGTGTGGGGTAGAGCACCATTGGGGATTGTGACTTGGTCCGTCCCGATTGTTGATTTTACTGCGTATTTGATTGAAACTACTTGTTATCATCATAATTTGGGTTGACTGCCATGTTTGGGCTTCGTGCCAACTATGTGAATCCTTCGGGGATTAAGATTTCTGTTTTTGTATATCTTGCATATCATTTGGTTTCAGTCCAAGATTTTAAACTGTTTTGTAAACTCAGCCGTATTTCTAAGTTTTGAAAAAAAAAACTCATATGATATTTCAAAGGTTATTTCGGGTTGAGCACTACTATTTTATAAATGCCCAAGGGGCTTATGATGTTTTCTGGACTGATTATGGGTGGCTCGGGCTGCTCGCCGCAGTAGTGACTTGAAACACTAGTAACAATGACACTGTGTGATGTGACTTGAAACATTATGGGTGGCTCGGGCTACGCGCCACAACAGTATTATACTGATTTTGGGTGGCTCGGGCTGCGCACCGCAGTGGTGTTACATTGATATTGAGGCTGAGATCCTGGTTGGTTACATTGATATTGATATGAGGTTGAGGGCCTAGATTTGAGGCCATGAGATGACTTGTTATTGCGCTTGGGCTGTAGGAGCCCCTCCGGAGTCTGTACACACCTCCAGTGAGCGCCGTCTACGTTAAATAAATATGGGTGGCTCGGGCTGCGCGCCGCAGTGGGTACTGGAATGTACCATCATATGCATTGCATTGCATTCACGCATTTGTTCATTAATTGTTGTTTGTGATGTTTTCTTGAGATATTCATCTGCTGTGCCGCTACTATCTGATCATTGAGTGTTGGGACCCGAGTGGCTGACAAGGGACAAGGATATTGCCCGAGGGCGGATTTCTGTGCATAGTGTCACAAATTGTTTTGGAAGCATTGTTTGGTAGCTGTTGAAAAGATCATTTTCAAAAGAGGTTTAAAACTGAGCCAAGATATTTCTAAAGTTTTTCACAAGTTTTCACTATTTTTCCCCATTTAAAGGTCATTCTCTACTCCTATACAGCATGACGATATGTTTTACGTGATTTCTTACCGCTCAGATGTTATTTACTTTTATTACTCACTGAGTTGGAGTACTCATTTTGCTCCCTACACCTCGTGTGCAGATGCAGGTACTTGACCACCCGGTAGCGGGTTTTGAGCTGATTGAAGATTTGTTATCATAGTTGAGCCAGGTGACCGCTAGCGTCCGCGGCACCAGATCTTCTCCATTATTTTATGTTGTTCATGTTACTTTCAGACTTTGTTCCTATTTCCAGACTTGTTGTACTTTAGTGAACTCTGTAGTAGCTCATGACTAGTGACACCCCGATGTCGTGCTGTGACGGGATGGTTCCCTGTTGTTATCGTTGTTTTCCGCGCTTTTGATTATGCTAATCATGTTTTAGCTTTATAAATGTTAAATAACTGTTAAAAGGAAGTGTTTGTTTTGTTGGCTGGCCTTGTCTTCATGAGAGGCGCCATCACGACCGGGTTTGGGATTTGGGTCGTAACAGAAGCTTAAGTTAGAAAAGCAACCGGATGTTGACTTATGTGTTAGAGGGCTCGTATCCGTGTTCTGATGGTTTGGTTAGTTTCGGGAGGTGATTTGGGACTTAGGAGTGTGATCGGAATGAGTTTTAGAGGTTCGGAGTAGATTTAGGCTTGAATTAGTGAAGCTGATATTTTTGTGATTTCCGGTTGGTAGGTGAAATTTTGATATAGGTTCGAAATGGAATTCTGAGAGTTGCAGTAGCTTCGTTATGTCATTTGGGATGAGTGTGCAAAATTTCAGGTCATTCTAACGTGGTTTGGTTGAGTTTTTTATCAAAAGCGGAATGCAAAAGATTTTAGAACCTAAGGCTTGAATTCGATGTGTTTTGGTGGTTTTGATGTTGTTTGAGGTGTCTTGAAAATTTGTACAAGTTTGAATGAGGTTATGGGGTATGTTGGCATGTTTGGTTGAGGTCCCGAGGGCCACGGGTGAGTTTCGGGTGGTCAATCGGACCATTTTATGTTGTTGAGAATTGCAAAAAAACTGCTGAAGTGTTGCAGAGAATTAGACCTTCGCGTTCGCGAGTAGGTCCTAGCGTTCGCGAAGAGTTAGCTGGTGAAGGAACTTCGCATTCGCAAGGAAGGTTCTGCATTCGCGAACGTCTGGGTGATTAGGCATCGTGTTCGCGAGGAGTGGAGCGCGTTCGCGTAGAGGAAGTTGGGCCACTGAGTTTCAGGATGTTTGTTCATCGCGTTCGCGGGAGAAAGAGCGCGATCGTGAAGGGTCAAGATAAGGAGCCATCGCGTTCGCGAGTGGCTGGTCGCGATCGCGTAAGAGGAATTTTTTTGGTCAAAGTTGTTTTTTGCTTCGCGAAGAAGGATTTTAAGGCCTGGGCAGAATGTTTTAAAAAGGCTATTCCGCGACTTTGAACCTAATTTCTACGATTTTTTAATGGGAAAAGAGCTTTGAGACAATTTTGAAGAGAGGAAAGCATTGTTCTTCATTGAGGTAAGGATTTTGGACCCTGAAACTAGATTATTTGAGATTAAGGAACAAAATATCAGTGTTTAATTCATGAATATCAATAGAAAACGGTGGAGTTAGGGCTTGAGATTATGAGACATTCTAGGGATGATTTGAGGGGTCAAACGAACTCCGCTTTTTGAGTTCTTTATATGTACGGACTCGTGAGACGATGAAGAACATTTTGGTATAAAGTTTGTTCAGTTTTGGGACACGGGCCCGGAGGTCGGGTTTTGACTAATTTCGGGTTTTGTGCTTAAAATCGATATTTTTCAATTGAAGTTCGTTCGTTTAGCATAATTTGATGATAAAAATTTAAACTTGGTAGATTAGCACTCGGAAGTTGGTTCGATAGGCAAGCGTGTTGCAGAGTAGCTTTTTAGGCTACTTCGAGGTGAATAATTATTTTAAATGCTGCTCTGAGGGTATGAAACCCCAGACTAAACAACGTTCGGCTGTGTTGAGGTGACACACACGCTAGATGACGAGCGTGGGGTCGTGCACCATTGGGGATTGTGACTTAGTCCATCCTGAATAACTATTTTTTTGTATATTTGGTAGCGAATTGTTTGATATTATTATACTTTGGGCTAAATGCCATATTTGGGCTTTGTGCCAACTGTTTGAACCCTTAGGGGATCGTTAATGATATTTTCCTCTGTTTGATTTCATACTTGTGCTCAGTCATGCCAGATCTTTCACATTTTTCATAACTCAGCTATGTTAATCTGTTTTACAAACTTTAAATGATGTTTTAAAGATATTTTGAGCTGAGCTGCATATTTTTACTATTGCCCGAAGGGCTTATGAGATTCTGACTGAGTAAGGCCGAGGGTGTGACGACCCAAAGGGGTCATCACTTGTTTCCTTACTCATTCTGTACTTCTAAGGCCTTGAAAACCTCATTTGGGGTTGCCTCAATTTCCGTGCGCAGTTCGGGCGCGTAGCCGAAAAGCTTAAATATGAATTCTATGAGAAAAATGCTAAATTTTGATATTAAGATGAATAAATTTGACCTCGGTTAATATTTCGGGTAAACTGACCAGGACCCATGATTTGACGGTCACGGAGGGTCTGTAGGAAAATATGGTATGCCCGGAATCGAATTCCGAGGTCCCAAGCACGAGAAATGAATTTTTGTGTGAAATTATTTTCTGGAAATAATTAAGGAAGTTAGAAATGAAAATTAATTAGAAAGTGATGGTATCGGGTCCATATTTTAGTTTCGGCACCCGGTACAGGTCTTATATATGGATTAAGCACTATCTGTAAAGTTTGGTTAAAAACGAACGTCGTTTGACGTGTTTCGGACTTAAAATGGAAATATGATGTTCTAAGAAAATTTGGAAGAAATTATGAATTTTGAGGCTTAATTCGATGTCTAAGATGTTAATTTGGCGATTTGATCGCACGGATAAGTCTGTAGGATGTTTTGAGGTTGTGTGTATGTTTAGTTTGGGGCCCCGAGGGCTCGAGTGAGTTTTAAATAGGCCACGAGAGCATTTTGGAAGTTGAATCCCAGCTGATGCATTTCTGACCTGCAGGCTTCGCAATGCGTTATCGCAAATGCGAATGGCCTCTCGCAATTGTGAAGATAGCCCAGGTCCACCCATTCTCGCAAATGTGAGACTCTCCTTCGCAAATGCGAAGGTATCATCTTCCTACTGTATTCGCATATGCGACCAAGGGTTCGCAAATGCAAAGGCAAAATGTTCACAAATGCGACTAAAATTTTGCAAATGCGAAGTCCTTCTTTTTGGCCTGAGTTCGCATTTGGTTCGCAATTCCCACATTTGGTCAGAGTTTGCAATTGCGAACCCCAGTTTGCAATTCTCATATCTGCAGCCCAGCAATTCCTATACTTAGTCGAATTTTAGGCCATTTTTCACCCCACTTTCAAAATACAATTCCTTTGGCAATTTTTCAAGAACAAGTTTCATTCAAAACCATTTGTAAGTCGATTTTTACTCAATTCTTTCAATCATTAACATCATCAAATGTGTTTTCCACTTAAAATCAAT
Source organism: Nicotiana glauca (assembly GCA_026770625.1). Lineage (NCBI taxonomy): Eukaryota > Viridiplantae > Streptophyta > Magnoliopsida > Solanales > Solanaceae > Nicotiana > Nicotiana glauca. The sequence continues at coordinate 22,111 of MU769427.1, forward strand.
GATTTTCATAGGTGAAATTGGGGGTTTTGGGTAGAACCTAGGTTTTTCTAAAATTGGGGATTTGGACCTCAATTTGAGGTCCGATTTCAAAACAAATCACATATTTGAGTTGGTGGGGGAACGGGTAATCGGGTTTTGGTTCGAACCTCGGGTTTTGACCACGTGGGCCCGGGGGCAATTTTGGAATTTTTGGGAAAAACTTTGGAAAATTCATTTTTATGCATTCAAATTGATTCATTTAGTGTTTATTAAAGTAATTAAGTAATTGGTGGCTAGATTCGAGCAGATTGGAGGTGGAATCACGGGGTAAAGCTATAGTTGAGGTTTGAGTGGAATTCAAGGCATCGAGGTAAGTGTTTAGTCTAACCTTAGCTTGAGGGAATATGAGTTGAGTCTTATTTGCTACTTGCTAATTGTCGAGTACGATATATAGGCATGGTGACGAGTATCTATACATTAGCGTCTAGCATGACCGTGAGTCCTTATTTTGCGAATAGTTTGGATTTTGTTGTGCCTTCCCTGCTTAATTGATGACTTCTATATGTTGTAAAGAGCTTGTGAAAGGAATTACTTCGTGGAGCATTGGCTCGAGTTGAATTACAAATTGTGAAGGTATATGAGATAAGTAAATCTTTGGAGCATTGGCTCGAGTGATAATGTGAATTATGAGATGAAAGTGAAAGAAAGAGAAAGAGTTAATGATTTATTTCCTTGCCGGGACATTGTTGATTATTGAATATTTTTCCTTTCCGGGACGTTGAGATTATTGATGTTGTACCCTTGTCGGGTTTTTAATTGTTTATTTGTGTTCTCTTGAGGGGATTTCCATTATTGTTTTATTATTCCCTTGGCCTTGTTTGTGATTGTTGATTGGGTGAGAAAGAGTGTTAATGCACGAAGGTCGATGCCGTGCATTGTTTGTTTCTTGTGAGAAAAGAGTGTAAAACATGAAGGGTGATGTCGTGCACTATTTGCTTATTGTGAGGAAAAGAGAGTAAAGCACGAAGGGTGATGTCGTGCCGCACGATGTGCAATTCCGTGCCGATTCGATTAATTATATGTGAGGAATGAGAGTAAAATCACGAAGGGTGATGCCGCGCACGTTTGTTATACTATTGCTTGGTGAGGGTGAGAGTAAAAGCAAGAAGGGTAATGTCGTGCACTTGCTAATCTTTGTTCCTTATTATTGTAAGAGTTGTGCTTTTACTTTGTTATTAGGCAACTTTTACTTGAAACTGTTATCTCCCTACAGCATGCTTCCCCTCCCATATTGTTTACTTGTCTTGTATTTCAATTCCACTATATATTGTATATATATATATATATATATATACAGTGGAATTGAAATACAAGACAAGTAAACAATATATATAACTGCACAGGTTTATGTGGTAGTCCAGTCTAGCCTCGTCACTACTTCGTCGGGATTAGGCTAGACACTTACGAGCACATGGGGTCGGTTGTGCTGATACTACACTCTGTGCTATTTTGCACAGATCCAGGTTTTGGACAGCAGCAACAGTAGAGTGGGAGCAGGCCTTCAGTCCAGCGAGACCCGAGGTAGCCTTGCAGGCGTCTGCAGGCCCGGCGTCTCCTTTATCCTCTCTTTTAGTCTGTTATCTCATTGTATTCGAGACAAACATTATATGTTCTCTTTCAGACGTTGTATCTAGTATCCTTAGCAGTTCATGAGCATTGTGACGCCAGTCTTGGGTAGAGGCTTATTAAATATTCTGCATTTCATTTAAGTTTTCTATAGTTAAGACTTTCGCTTATTATTTAATCTCGTTGCTTTTATATTATTGTCAATAATTATTAATAAGGAATTATGTTGTTAACAAAAAGTAATTAAATTTGGCTTGCCTAGCTTCTATGAGTATGCGCCATCACGACTCCCGAGGGTGGGAAATCCGGGTCATGACAGAGGGCCTGTATTGTGAGGTTACTTTTAGGTCGGGCTGCACGCCGCAGAAGTGATACACTAATTATGATAATGAGGCCGAGGGCCCGAGATTGTATGCCATGAGGTGGCTTGATATTGATATGAGGCCGAGAGCTTGTTTCTGATGCCACGAGATGGCTTGATATTGTGCTTGGGCCGTAAGGGGCCCCTCCAGGAGTCGCACACCCCTAGTGAGCGCGGGTACCCATTGTGATATGAGATATAGCCCGAGGGGCTGGTATTGTTCTGTGATATTTCCTGAGGGGCTGGTTCTGATGATTATTGTGCCGAGGGGCAGTTCTTATGCATTTTGTTTTCCCTATATATTGCTTAACTGCTTAAAAATGTGTTTTTATGAGATTTCATTTCGAAGTTGTGTTTACTGATGTTGTTATGCCTTTGATAGTTAAATGTTGTGTTTTAACGTGATTTCATATCGCTCGGTCTTCATTTATTTTTATTACTCACATAGTTGGAAGTACTCACTTTACTCCCTGCATATTTTTGTGCAAATTCAAGCGCTACAGGTCCTGCTATTGAGGGTTGATAATTCCAGCAGATCTTCGGAGATTTACTAGGTAGCTTCTTGGCAATTCGCATTCCAGTGCAACCTCCCTCTATCTTATTTCCTTTATGATTCAGTTATTGTGACAACCCGACCTGTCGTCTCATGTATTATTGCTCCATTTCCCCCATTTCATGCTTCTTCACGTTTCATTATTGGTATGAGGTGTGTTAGAATTGATTTGGATTGGTTTTGATAAGAAATGAGACACTTAGCCTCTTTAAGGAAAGCTTAAGTTGGAAAAGTCAACCGAATGTTGACTATTGAGTTATACTGCTCGGATGTGATTTCCGGTGATTCAGTTAGCTTCGGGGGATGATTTGTGACTTAGGAGCGTGATTGGAATTTATTTTGGAGGTCCGGTGTAGAATTAGGCTTGAATTGGCGAAGTTAGTATTTTGGCGAAATCCGGTTGATAGGTGATATTTTGATCCGAGGGTCGGAATGGAATTCCGAGAGTTGCTCTAGCTTTGTTAGGTGATTTTGGATATGTGTGCAAAATTTTAGGTCATTCAGACATCGTTTGGTTGGGTTTTTGATTGAATGCGCATTTCGGAAGTTTTGAAGAAACTTAGGCTTGAATCCGATGTGAATTGATGGTTTTAGCGTTGTTTGATGTGTTTTGATGATTGGAACAAATTCGTATGATGTTTTGGGATATGTTGGTGCTTTTGCTTGAGGTCCCGGGGGCCTCGAGGTGATTCCGGATGGCCAACGGGAAGAAAATTGGACTTGTGTGTTGCTGAAGGTTGCTGGTATCTGGTGTTTCCGCATCTACGGTTTTGGGACTGCAGGTACGGTATCGCGGAAGCGGATGGGCAGGTGCAAAAGCGAAATTCGAGCTCAGGGCTAGTTCCACATAAGCAGAAGCCTTGACCCTAGGAGCGGTATCGCGGGTGCGAGTTTTGGACCGCAAAAGCGGTCATGCCCCTTAAATGAAAGTCCGCAGAAGCGGAAAGAGACCGCAAGAGCGGTAACCGCAGAAGTAGTTGTGTGGCTGCAGAAGCGAAAGTTGTTGTGGACAGAAGGGTTTTAAATGTCATATTTCATCCGCGATCAAGAGGTAGTTTCCACCATTTTTTAGCTACTTGGAGACCTTTGGGCGAGAATTTTCGAGGGTTTTGACTGATAATTGATTGAGGGTAAGATTTTTGAACTTAAAACACGATTATATTGTGAAATTGGTCTAGAAATTCATGAAAATTAAGCCTAAAATTGATGAACTAGGGCTTGAGTTTTTGATATTTCAAATTGGGAATTGACAGGTCATTTGAGCTCGGATTTGTGAGTCCTTGGTATGTATGGACTCGTGGCGAGACGAGGAATCCGGTAATATAAGTTTTGTAATTTTTCGAGAAGCGGGCTCGGGGCTCGGGTTTTGCTAGTTTCGAGATCTTTGCTATTTTCGATTGTTTTCGATTGGGTATTGTTCCCTTAGCATATTGTGATGTATTCGCTCTGATTTTGGTTAGATTCGACGCGCTGGAGGCCGATTTGAGGGCAAAGGCATTGCGAACTAGAAATTTCACCGGTTCGAGGTGAGTAATGATCATAAATGATATCCTGAGGGTTTGAAACCCCGGATTGCACATCGTAGTGCTATAATGAGGTGACTTGCACGCTGGATAGTTGGCGTGGGGTAGAGCACCGATGGGTATTGTGACTTGGTCCATCCGGATTGATTAATTTACCGCGTATTTGACTGGAATTTATTTGTTGTCACTGTTGTTTGGACCGATTGGCGTATTTGGGCTTCGTGACAACTATTTGAACCCTTTGGGGATTATTTTCACTGTCTTCCTTACTGTTTTGACTTATTACTTAAACTCAGTCATACTATTTCTCCACTACTTTACAACTCAACCACTTTTACTCATATTGAGTCTTAAATGATAATTCGGGCTGAGGACTATTGTTTTACTAGTGCCCGAGGGGCTTGTGACGATATTCTGGCTGAGTGCGGCCGAGGGCCAGATGTGAGGATACACAGAGGGATGTGAGGCCTAGGGCCTGGATGTGAGAATTATATATGGATCGGACTGCACGCCGCAGTAGTATATTATATGGATCGGACTGCACGCCGCAATATGTATATATTGGATCGGACTGCACGCCGCAGTGATATATAGCGCTTGGGCTGTAGGAGCCTCTCCGGAGTCTGCACCCCCTATAGTGAGCGCGGGTACCCATATGGATCAGGCTGCACGCCGCAGTGATATGTTGATCGGGCTGCGCGCCGTAGCGGTTATTATGCGATACTGTTTCTGAGAGTGATCTGAGAGAGAGAGAGACCGAGGGGCCGAGATTGTTGTGGAGAGTGAGCCCGAGGGGCTGGTTCGGTTTGAGATATTGCCCGATGGGCGAGCTTTTATGTGCTCATTTTGCATACTTCTTGCCTTTTTTTACATGTTATACTGTGGTATTTGTGCCCGAGGGGCGAATTTTCTGTGCTAATTAGCACTAACTATTTTGAAACTGATTTCGTAATTATTGAAAAGACCATTTTCGAAAGAGATTTGAACTGAGCCGAAACACTTCTAAAGATTTCACTGATTTCACTATTTTCTCAGAAATCGTACCGGCTTCTGTATAGCATGTTGATTGCTTTACGTGATTTCTGGCTGCTCAGTTATTATTTACTTTTATTACTCACTGAGTTGGAGTACTCACTTTACTCCCTGCACCTCGCGTGTAGTTGCAGGTATTGTTCACCCGGTAGCGGGTTTCGAGCTGGTTGAAGGTATTGCTATTGTAGCTGAGCAGAGTGACCGCTAGCGTTCGTGGCACCGGACTTTATCTTTTGAACTCCAGATTTTATTATATATATATTATTGGCCCTGTAGTGGTGTTCAGTCTTCTTTAGATGCTCGTGACTTGAGACACCCCGGTCGGGTTGTGTTGGGTTATAAATATTGGCTATTATTGTCGTTAAGCTATATTTATCAATTCATTATATTTAATAATTGTTAAAGAGACGATTTGGGTTAGTTGGCTGGCCTTGTCTTCACGAGAGGCGCCATCACGACCGGGTTTGGAAATTGGGTCGTGACAAGTTGGTATCAGAGCCTAGGTTACTAGGTCTCATGAGTCATGAGCAGGTTTAGTAGAGTCTCGCGGATCGGTACGGAGACGTCTGTTTTTATCCTCGAGAGGTTGCAGAACCTTTAGGAAAAAACTTCACCTTCTTGGAATTCTTATCGTGCGTACTTGATCCTGCTTGAGATATATCTCTTGAAATTCCCTCCACATGTCTGTATGCGCACATGAGCGCTCACTATTATATGTGCCTTGATGGCTTGTGATTCCCCGATCAAAGGGCGAGATGTGATCTCTGTGAGTTTGACGTTGGGCCAGTCTGGAGGACTTGAGACCGGATCTTTGCCTATGGCTTGAGCACCAAGTTGCTGATTGTGTGAGCAAGTGTTTTGAACTTATATGTTCGGTATTGTCCCTATTAGCTGGAATGGCGGTTTGGGATTCACGTGATGAGTATGTTAGTACTGCGAGATATATCTATATGACTTGGTAGTGACGAAGAAGTCTGCTCGATAATAGATGAACTATTAAGTGATTCGATTCCTATTGTGATTTGATGTGTAGCCCGAATATGGGCGCGTGAAGAATATTTTTGTGTCCCCTAGTTGGGGAGTGAAGTGCATTACATGTGGCGGAATGAGTTCAGGCCCAGGAAGACTAAATGACTGTGTAATGTATATGATGGTGGAAGGTATGCTGAAATACTAAATTGAGGCGAAGCAGGTGGGATATCTCCTGCGGAGTGTTCTTAAGTGGTATGATCCTTATATGTATGTTAGAATATCTCATGTGTAATTGAAGGGTACGTGTTGAAATTTGAAAATTCGGGTCGCTTGAGAGAGTGGACTCAACTGATGTGGGGATGAATGCGAGATTTGTAGAGGATTACGGTACTAGATGATCGGTGTTTTCACAACTTGTAGACGATTTGAGTTTAATCTCACTATGATATTGTGGCATCATTAGAGTAAAAGTATTATGGGTTATTGAGTGTGTCCTGATATATGGCTTCGAGCCAAGTTGGGGATGTTATTGTTGATTAGCTGACTGCACGTTTATGTGCTATGTTGGTTCCGTTTCGAGATATGCTGGCGGATCTGTCTTGGTTGCAGAAATTGAGCTGAGGATGGCACGAGTGGAGCAAAATTTTGACAAAGGTTATATGGTGCTTCGTAGATGTGTGAAAATAATAGGATGTCTTGAGCTATCATTGATAAAGAATGCTCAGTGTATAGAGAAGGAAGATGTTTGTTTGTATTGGAATGAGATCATATCCTACGGTGTCAAAGTGCTAATGAGGCACGAATGGTTATGTCCGTTTGATCAGGTAAATTGCAGTTTGAATATGAAGTAAATGACTCTCGAGAATGATTTTATTGTGTTCAAGATTCTACATGTAACAATCAGGTGTCTTAAGGTTGTGTGCGTGGGTAGAGACTGTGTTTTCATC
>MU769427.1:30665-53740 GCA_026770625.1 Nicotiana glauca
CAATAAGGAGGAATATCAAGTTGATGATGAATCAGAGGGGAAGTTTGATAAATGGAATAGGTTGATAGTAGAGTGAGTCGGTATGGTAAGGGTATGATTAATTCTTCGTATGTGTTCGAGGTAATGAGCCTTACAGGCATTTTGCAGCAATGCTCTTGAGTTTTGGCAGCTTGCTTAGCTTGGTTTGGGTAGAAGGATTCAGTCTTGGCAGTTTAGCTTGTGCACATGGAATTGAGGGTGAGAGTCCTTGTTGGGTTTTTACCGTGGTTTGGAGATGAATATATTTTCTACGGGCATGCGAAGCATGGGATGTGTGATTATTTTCTTCTAGATGGGATTGACGGAAGGTCTTGGCTAGATGAGTTACAGTTCAGTGCTGGAAAGAAGTTTATAAAATTCTTAGGCAACGGGTAGCCTCAGGTAATCAAGGAAATTTTACTGCTAATTGGAAGTGATTTGACGAGAGTATATGTCTCGGAGGAAGGGTAATGTGATTAGACTGATGATACTTCGATAGTATTACGGCATTTTTCTTGTTGGATCGACTGCTGATAGCTGAGTTTGTTTGATGGCACAGGAGAATTTTGGAATATCTTTCGAAGAATGATTGGGTACTCTAGGTGTAATATGTATTCATACTGTAGAATTTGGGATCAGGTACAGTGATTCGTGTGCTATATGGAGTTGGGGACTGGGAGTTCTCAGGTTCAGACTGTGTAGTGGTTGTGGATCGTGTGTATTGNAAGCAAAGTGGTTGTATTCCAAAGACCGGCAGACGGCTAGGAAGGATTTCTTTTCTTAATTGGGCCTTCGTGGCAGATGTCAGTGTAGAGGTTTCTACTATTGATTCAGTTCCGATATTGAGGGACTTTTTCGAATGCGTTTCTTGTGGCCGGGCATGTTGCCGGGCGAGATTGTGGATTTCGGTATTTATTTGGTGTCGGGCACCGTATCGTATGGCTCCGACAGAAGTTAAAGTAGTGGGAGGAGCAACTTCAGGCTTCATGATAATGAGTTCGTTGGTAAGCTGATAGGATACGTGTTTAGCTTGAGTTGGCTTGGTTGGCCCCGAGTTGTATTGTTGAGGGATAGGTTGATTCGATCTTTCTTGAACTTGTTAGTGATCTGGGGAGATCTACGAGTTGCTTTTTTGTGCTGTGAGATGTTATGATTAGTTGGATGTGGGCACATGTGGTGCGGTTCTATTGAGTATTCATAGAGAAAGTCGAGCATGAAGAGTAATTGAGTGTTGCTCGGTGAATGGAGTATTGGTTATGATCTATCAGGTTGCGTGTCGTATGTTATTTGTTCCACCGTGGGTGTAAAGAATTGCTTTGGTTTCAGACATCAAAAATTGTGCGTGGCTGTTGATTTTGAGCATATCAACTTGAGGTGCTTCATGTGTAACAATGTTTGGATAGGATCGCCCATTGTAGCGAGGCTACGTGGATTTATGACCCTTCGGGGTAGCTTCAGGTGTTCTATTTCTATGATGTGAGATGGGGTCTCAACTTTGTGTTGTCATGGTACTGAGAAATTTGAGTTACAGCTCTTCCGTTTGAGTCATTTGTCATGATTTGAGTATGTCCAGACTGTTCCTTAATGGTACGTGCATTATGCAAGTTGTGGCTTAGGCCTGTATTGAGGTGTCGTATCACCAGGGTGGTGTGTTGAATTCGAGGTGATCGTTGGATTCATTAATGAATACGAACAGATTTGATCTCAGCTTGTTAGAAGGATAATATCAAGGTTCGGCCCAGAAATCTGTTGTGGTATTAGTCAAGAAGGAAGTGGCTTCGTGTATGGGTGATCTGAGGAATGGTTATGGTTTATCGTGTGGTTTATATATCTTTGGCAGTATATGAAAGTGTTGGAATAAGACTTTAGCTAATAAGAGGTTTCTAGCAGTATTTGGGTATTGTGGACAACTGCTGTGAATAGAGACTATCATTTCGAGTGTTGGATTGTGTGGTATGTTGTATGATTTCACCTGAGGTTGCAGGTGTAGGTTACTTCAGCTAGTTCGGGTTTATTCTGGGTATGATTTCGTAAAGTGCAATGTGGTTCTACGGTTTATGGTCTAGATGGACTGTGAAGATTTCAGCTGTGTTGTATTATCGGACCTATGTAAGATAGGGTGGCGTGGGATCACCCCGGGTATATGCTTGGTAAGGTCATTTAGCTATTTGTTGGCTTCTAGTACAACTCTGAGTACGCTCAAGGACGAGCGTTTGTTTAAGTTGGGGAGGATGTGACGACCCGACCCGTCGTCTCATGTGTTATTGCTCTGTTTCCCCCATTTCATGCTTCTTCACATTTCATTATCGGTATGAGGTGTGTGTTAGAATTTATTTGGATTGGTTTTGATAAGAAATGAGACACTTAGCCTCTTTAAGGAAAGCGTAAGTTGGAAAAGTCAACCGAATGTTGACTACTAAGTTAGAGGGCTTGGATGTGATTTCCAGTGATTCGGTTAGCTTCGGGGGATGATTTGTGACTTAGGAGCGTGATTGGAATTTATTTTGGAGGTCCGGTGTAGAATTAGGCTTGAATTGGCGAAGTTAGTATTTTGGCGAAATCCGGTTGATAGGTGAGATTTTGATTCGAGGGTCGGAATGGAATTCCGAGAGTTGCTGTAGCTTCGTTAGGTAATTTTGGATATATGTGCAAAATTTTAGGTCATTAGGACATCGTTTGGTTGGGTTTTTGATCGAATGCGTATTTCGGAAGTTTTGAAGAAACTTAGGCTTGAATCCGTTGTGAATTGATGGTTTTAGCGTTGTTTAATGTGTTTTGATGATTGGAACAAATTCATATGATGTTTTGGGATATGTTGGTGCTTTTGGTTGAGGTCCCGGGGGCCTCGAGGTGATTCCGGATGGCCAACGGGAAGAAAATTGGACTTGTGTGTTGCTGAAGGTTGCTGATATCTGGTGTTTTCGCACCTGCGGTTTTGGGACTGTAGGTGTGGTATCGCGAAAGTGGATGGGCAGGCGCAAAAGCGGAATTCAAGCTCAGGGCTAGTTCCACATAAGCGAAAGCCTTGACCGCAGAAGCGGTATCGCGGGTGCGAGTTTTGGACCGCAGAAGCGGTCATGCCCCTTAAATGAAAGTCCGCAGAAGCGGAAAGAGACCACAAGAGCGGTAATCGCAGAAGCGGTTGTGTGGCCGCAGAAGCGAAAGTTGCTGTGGACAGAAGGGTTTTAAATGTCATATTTCATCCGCGAGCAACAGGTAGTTTCCACCATTTTTTAGCTACTTGGAGAGCTTTGGGCGAGAATTTTCGAGGGTTTTGACTGAGAATTGATTGAAGGTAAGATTTTTGAACTTAAAACACCATTATATTGTGAAATTGGTCTAGAAATTCATAGAAATTAAGCCTAAAATTGATGAACTAGGGCTTGAGTTTTTGATATTTCAAATTGGGAATTGACAGGTCATTTGAGCTCGGATTTGGGAGTCCTTGGTATGTATGGACTTGTGGCAAGAAGAGGAATCCGGTAATGTAAGTTTTGTAATTTTTTGAGAAGCGGGCCCGGGGCTCGGGTTTTGCTAGTTTCGAGATCTTTGCTATTTTTCGATTGTTTTCGATTGGGTATTGTTCCCTTAGCATATTGTGATGTATTCGCTCTGATTTTGGTTAGATTCGACGCGCGTGGAGGCCGATTTGAGGGCAAAGGCGTTGCGAGCTAGAGATTTCACCGGTTCGAGGTGAGTAATAATTATAAATGATATCCTGAGGGTTTGAAACCCCGAATTGCACATCATAGTGCTATATTGAGGTGACTTGCACGCCGGATAATGGGCGTGGGGTAGAGCACCGCTGGGGATTGTGACTTTGTCCATCCCGATTGATTAATTTACCGCGTATTTGACTGGAATTTATTTGTTATCACTGTTGTTTGGACCAATTTTCGTATTTGGGCTTCGTGCCAACTATTTGAACCCTTTGGGGATTATTTTCACTGTCTTCCTCACTGTTTTGACTTATTACTTGAACTCAGTCATACTATTTCTCCACTACTTTACAACTCAACCACTTTTACTCATATTGAGTCTTAAATGATAAATTAAATGATAATTCGGGTTGAGGACTATTGTTTTACTAGTGCCCGAGGGGCTTGTGATGATATTCTGACTGAGTGCGGCCGAGGGCCGGATGTGAGGATACACAGAGGGATGTAAGGCCTAGGGCCTAGATGTGAGGATTATATATGGATCGGACTGTACGCCACAGTAGTATATTATATGGATCGGACTGCACGCCGCAGTATGTAGATATTGGATCGGACTGCACGCCGCAGTGATATATAGCGCTTGGGCTGTAGGAGCCCCTCAGGAGTCTGCACCCCCACATTGAGCGCGGGTACCCATATGGATCGGGCTACACGCCGAAGCGATATGTGGATCGGGCTGCGAGCCACAACGGTTATTATGCGATACTATTTCTGAGAGTGATCTAAGAGAGAGAGCCCGAGGGGCCGAGAGTGATCCCGATGGGCTGGTTCAGTTTGAGATATTGCCCGAGGGGCGAGCTTTTATGTGCTCATTTTGCATACTTCTTGCCTTTTTTTACCTGTTGTACTGTGGTATTTGTGCCCGAGGGGCAGATTTTCTGTGCTAATCAGTACTAACTATTTTGAAATCGTTTTCATAATTATTGAAAAGGCCATTTTCGAAAGAGATTTGAACTGAGCCGAAACATTTCTAAAGATTTCACTGATTTCACTATTTTCTCAGAAATCGTACCCGGCTTCTGTATAGCATGTTGGTTGCTTTACGTGATTACTGGCTGCTCAGTTATTATTTACTTTTATTACTCACCGAGTTGGAGTACTCACTTTACTCCCTGCACCTCGCGTGCAGATGTAGGTATTGTTCACCCGGTAGCGGGTTTCGAGCTGGTTGAAGGTATTGCTATTGTAGCTGAGCAGAGTGACCGCCAACGTTCGCGGCACCGGACTTCATCTTTTGAACTCCGGATTTTATTATATATATATTATTGGCCCTGTAGTGGTGTTCAGTCTTCTTTAGTTGCTCGTGACTTGTGACACCCCGGTCGGGTTGTGTTGGGTTGTAAATACTGGCTATTATTGTCGTTAAGATATATTTATCTATTCATTATGTTGAATAATTGTTAAAGAGACGATTTGGGTTAGTTGGCTGGCCTTGTCTTCACGAGAGGCGCCATCATGACCGGGTTTGGAAATTGGGTAGTGACAGTTATTTAGTAGTGGAGTAGACTTTCAGACTTGTAGTATTGTTTTAGATGCTCATGACTGGTGACACCCCGATGTCGGACTGTGTTGGTTTTTATTTCCCCAAATTATACTATTTAATGCTTATTTTGCGATTTTATATCTGATTAAAGACTTAGTAGTTATTATTTTAATTGCTTAAAGTGTATTGAAGGTGTGTCGGCTGGCCTTGTCTTCACGAGAGGTGCCATCAGGATCGGGTTAGGTTTAGGGTCATGACAAGTTGGTATTAGAGCCTAGGTTACATATGTCTCACGAGTCATGAGCAAGTTAAGTAGTGTCTCGCGGATCGGTATGGAGACGTATGTATTTATCCTTGAGAGCCTGCAGAACCTTGAGGAAAATTCCATATTCTTGAAATTCTTGTCGTGCGAATTTTTTGATCCGAGAACTAAACTTATGTTATTCTATTCTCTCATAGATGGCGAGGACACGGCTACCAGTCATGATGGATGACCACCAGCACCACCATCTGGAGCCACTAGAGGCCGAGGACGTGGTCGAGGCCATGGTAGGGGAAGAGGTACAGCCCCCACAAAAGCCGGGGCAGCACCTGCAGATCCACCAGCCACCACAGTTCAGGATCAGGTTCCGGCTGTGGATGCTCCAGCAGCACCAGCTCAGGCACCAGTTGTGCCCATTGTGATTTCGGGTCTTCAGGAGACTTTGGCTTAGATATTGACAGTATGTACATGTAACGACCCAACCAGTTGAGAAATTAAGCTCCGTTCAGCGGCATAAAGTCTGGAACAGCTTCGGAATATGAGTATCGACTTGCGTGCATGGTGGAAGTTGGCTTTCGGATGGTTTAGAGTCAAATTTAGAGAAGAAACCTGATTTTGGTAGAACGGTGAAAAGTTGACTGGAACTGGACTTTTGGGTAAACTACCCTAGAATGGGTCGTGGATGATCTCAACAGCTCCGTATGGTGATTTTGGACTTAGGCGCGCGTCCGGATTCAGATTTGGAGGTCCGTAGAGTAAATTGAGGCATTTCGGTGAAAGTTGAACTTGGAAAATAAAGAAGTTTGACCCACAGTTGACTTTTGGGATATCAAGGTCGGAATGTGATTCCGAGAGTTGGAACAGCTCAGTTATGTCATTTTGGACTTGTCTGCAAAATTTGGCGTCATTCTGAGGTGAATTGGTAGGTTTCAGCATGGGTTTCGATATTTGAAGATTTAGAAGTTCATAAACTTGATTTTTGGTTTGAATCGTCGTTTCGATGTTGTGTTATATGATTTGGAACTTCGAGCGAGTCCGTGTTAGGTTATATGACTTGTGTGTGTGATTGGTTGAGGTCCCGGGGGGCTCGGGTGTGTTCCAGATGCTCAACGGGCAAATTTTGGAGTTTGAAAGAAAATTTGCAGCAGGCCTTCTGGTGTTCCCGCTTCTGCGGCTTAGGAACCGCAGAAGCGGAGCCGCAGAAGCAGCTTGGTCACCGCAGGAGCGAAAAGAGGGCAAGGCAGCTGGGTCCGCAGAAGCGGTGGAAATTTCGCTGAAGCGTAATCGCTTCCGCGAGTGTAAGACCGCAGAAGCGGAATTTGGAATTTGAAGTGAGGAGTCGTAGAAGCGGCTCGTGGTCCACATGTGCGGGACCGCAGAAGCGGTCCCTTGTCCGCAGAAGCGGAAATCACTGTTCTAAAAAGGGAAAATCCGAGGGTTTATTTCAAAAGTTAGAGAAACCAAAATTTAGCTCGGGGGAAGGCGATTTTGGGTGGATTTTGAAGAGGAGATCACTGGGTAATGTTTCCTTAACCTCATTTAGTTATTTTCTATCAATATCTAGTTAAATCCTCTATTAGAATTCGAATTCAAGGTCAAAATTGGGGAAAATTGGATGAAACTTCTTAGACTTAATTATTGTGTTTTGAGTGGGCATTTGACCTCCGATTTGGGATATTCTTATATGGGTAGACTCGTGAGAGTACGAGGTTTCTGAAAATGTAAAAAAAAATCGAATTCGAGCCGTTGGCTTGAGGGGTGTTTTGGTCATTTTACCTAATTTCGCGCTTTAGCTTTGAATTAAATGATAGAATCAGTTTCTAGAGATGTTAATTACAATGTGTGATTTAATTGAATATATTTGGGCCATTTGGAGTCGAGAACTCGTGGCAAGAACGTGGTTGCTAGTTGATTTTAGCCGGTTTGAGGTAAGTATCTTGCCTAACCTTGTGTGGGGGACTTCCCCTTAGGATTTGAGTCTTCTCTGTTGATTGTATTCCATGCATGCGAGGTGAAGAGTACGTGCTCAGATTTATTTGTGGTAAATTGTCCCTTTTAGGCTCTTAGACCATTGTAATCACCGAGTATGAAGATGTTATTGATATGATTGAGTTCCCTGTTATTAGTTTCACCTCTACATGTCTTACTTGGAATTTATTTGCTCTTCTTGAATTATTCTTGCTGCCTAATTGACTTTTACGTGTTTAACTGTAGACAATTACCCTTCTATAGTCATATTATCCGTCCTAACTACTCGCCTTTATTTGGAAATCATAAACGTTATATCTCATGTAATTAATTGGTCTTAATTGGAAAGAAGTTAGATATCTTATGATTAGTTGACATTTCCTTAATTGAAATTATTTGATTCATGTTAACTTCCTTATTGTTTGGATACTCCTCGATTGCAAGTTCATCTGTGACTTCGTGCAAATATATTACTTGCCCAACTGTTGTGGTTACCGGTGTAGCTATTACACACTTATTATGTCTTGTTATTTGTGGAGGTTATCGCGCTTCTTGGTTTTTCCGTGACCCTTCTTATGTATTGTTGGTTCCCTTGCCGGGACGTTATTGTCTTCTATTGTTGACTCCCTTGCCGGGATGTTGTTGTTCTATTATTTGGGTGAGGAAGAGTGATAAGGAACGAAGAGTGATGCCGTGCACATGTACATTTATGTTGATTGGGCTGTAATGCGGGATACCAAGAGATCGCCAGCACTTACATTGAGGATACCGAGAGATCCTCAGAATACCAAGAGATCCCCAGCACTTATATTGAGGATACCAAGATATCCTCGAGATACCAAGAGATCCCCAACACTTATATTGAGGATACCAAGAGATCCTCGGGATACCAAGAGATCCCCAGCACTTATATTGATGATACCAAGAGATCCTCGGGATACCAAGAGATTCCTAGTACATATATTGAGGATGCCAAGAGATCCTCGGGATACCAAGAGATCCCTAGCACACATATTTATGTTTGGGACTACAGGACGATATCCTGGGAGATCCCCTGTTAAACTCATTTTGTTCTAAGCTGATGTTTTTGTTGATTCTATCCGTGTGCAAACATTTCGGGTACTTGCCGTTCCATCTCTTATACTTACTAGTTGGTGGAGTTCTTGTTAAACACACTTGCACAAGCATACACGTAGTTTGAATCTCCCCATTAGAGGTGAACACCTTCCGATTTTTGCTAAGGGTGGAGATACACCCTCGTTATCCATTATATATATGTGAGAGTGGCCCTAGTTATCCAGTTAGTTGTCAGCATGATCGTGAGATTGATGGGGCACAGGATACCAGGTGTTAGATTTCAGATGCTGGGCTTTCGTGAGTTATGATTCGTCTGAGATTTGGTGAAATTGTAGTAAGAGTTGAATAAGACCTTATGTGAACATCATTGGGGGATATGAGTTGTTGACTAGCGGCCCTTGCTGTGTCTTGATCTTAGGATTTGGATTGTGATACTGCCGTCATTTTGTATCATCATTATTATATTCTCGTGGTTACCGTTGCCCTTCCCTTTATTGTTAGCTGTAGCATTTTTGAATATCCATGCAGGCTTTACATATTTATATATCGTTTCCTTATCTACCATGATTATACTATTTATTTCACCGGTAGGTGCCTTGACTGTTCCTCGTCACTACCCTACCGAGGTTAGTCTTGGTACTTACTGGGCACCGCCGTAGTGTGCTCAGACTACTCTTCTGCACATTTTTTGTTGTGCAGATATAGGTACTCCCGTTCAGTTCTGTCAGCCTTGGAAGGAGGCGTATCGGTAGAGACTTCAAGGTATATTTGCTACGTTCGCAGACCGAGGAGTCCCTTTCCAGCTTTTCTGTAATAAGTATAGTTCTTCTAGTATTTTCTCATTGTATAGAAATTCTTGGGTCAGAGCCTCTTATGTATCCCTTAGCTTGTGATTTGTGAGTTTCCAGATTTTGGGGAGTTTGTTAGCTTTGAGAATTGTTGTGGTATGTGCCGAACGACACCTTAAACACTGTTTATTTTACCAGTTCAGTTTTATTTATTTTCTTCCGCAAATTTTGGTTTATCTTCTGCATTGTTAGGCTTACCTAGTCATAGGGACTAGGTGCCATCACGACATGTTCACAAAGGGTGAACTAGGGTCGTGACGGTACAAGTCTTGCGCGGTCGCGGTTTCTACTACCGCAGCCACTTCTCAAGCAGGGGAGGCTCTCAGACTCCCGCCACTCGCACACCTGATCCGGTGGTTCAGGCAGTGCAGACACCGGAGGCACATCCAGCCCAGCCGGTTGCAGCCGTAGAGGACTATGTAGTTCCTGCTATGCTAGAGGACGAGAAGCGTAGGTTGGAGAGGTTTGGTAGACTTTAGCCTCCGACCTTCAGTGGTGCAGAGGGAGAGGATGCCCAGGGTTTCTTAGATAAGTGTCAGATGATGCTTCGTACAATAGGTATTCTGGATACCAGCTGGGTCACTTTCACTACTTATCAATTTTCTGGAGCTACCTTCACTTGGCAGGAGGAATTTGAGAGGCATAGGCATGTTGGCACAACACTCCTTACCTGGCAACAGTTCTCTGTTCTCTTTCTAGAGAAGTATGTGCCGTAGTCTCGTAGGGAGCAGCTGCGTAGGGAGTTTGAGTGGTTGTGTCAGGGAGAGATAACTGTGATGCAATACGAGATGAGGTTTTTTGAGTTACCTCGTCATGCGATTTGGTTGGTCCCGACAGATAGAGAGAGGATTAGGAGGTTTGTTGATCGCCTCACTTATCAGCTTCGTATTCTTATGACCATGGAGAGGGTGACTGGTGCTACGCTCAAGGAGGTTGTGGATATTGCCTGTGAGATTGAGTATGTTCCTCTCCAGGAGCGAGAGGAGAGGGAGGCCAAGAGGCCTCGAGGATCTTGTAGTTATAGTGGTGCTCCATCGAGAGGTCAGTTTTAGCACGGCAGAGGCTGTCCATTCAGGCAGGCTCAACCAGCTCACCCAGGTTATTGTGGAGCGTCATCGGGTCATGGTTATCATAGTTCTCAGCAGGGCCAGTCATCACTTAGTGCCCTTCCAGCTCAAGTTTGTCCCATGCTCTATTAGTTTAGGGATCTTCTATGCCAGGTGCATATGCTAGTCACTCCGGTGCGAGGGGTTCCCTTCAGTCCCCTTCTCCAGCACTTGGGAGTTGTTATGAGTGCAGAGAGATGGGTCATATCTGGAGGCAGTGCCCTCGTCGTCTTATGAATTCATCTCAGCAGAAGGGTCAGTCATCGGCTTCAGCGCCAGTTGCTTCATCACCACCCACCCAGCAACCTAGGGGTGGAGATCTGTCAGCTTGGGGTCGCCCTAGAAGGGGAGGCCGATCAAGTGGCAGTCAGGCCCATTTCTATGCACTTACAACTAGACCCGATGCTATTGCTTCTGATGCTATCATTACATATATTGTTTTAGTCCTCCACAGAGATGCCTCTGTATTATTTGATCTCGGTTCCACCTTTTCTTATGTGTCATCATACTTTGCTCGCTATTTGGGTACTCCCCATGAGTCTCTGGTTTCTCCTATTCATGTATGTACCCCGGTGGGCGATACTGTTGTTGTAGACTGTGTGCACCGGTTGTGTGTGGTGATTATTGGGGGTCTGGAGACCCGTGTGGACCTGTTATTATTGTGTATGGTGGATTCCGATGTCGTTTTAGGCATGGATTGGTTATCTTTGTGTCGTGCTATTCTGGACTTTCATGCCAAGATAGTCATATTGGCTATACCGGGCATGCCACGGATCGAGTGGCAAGGCTTTATTGATTATGTTCCTAGTAGAGTGATCTCGTTCTTAAAGGCCCAGCGTATGGTTAGGAAGGGATGTCTTTCGTATCTAGCCTTTGTGAGGGATGTCAGAGCTGAGACTCCCAGTATTGATTCTGTCCCAGTTGTGAGAGATTTTCCCGATGTGTTTCCTACAGACCTGCCGGGCATGCCACCGGACAGGGACATGATTTTGGCATTTACCTGGTGCCAGACACTCAGCCCATTTCTATTCTGCCGTATTGTATAGCACCAGCGGAGCTGAAGGAGTTAAAGGAGCAGCTTTAGGAACTCTTTGATAAGGGGTTCATTCAGCCTAGTGTGTCGCTTTGGGGCGCACCGGTTCTATTTGTGAAGAATAAGGATGGCACTATGAGAATGTTCATTGACTATAGGCAATTGAACAAGGTAACAATTAAGAACAAGTACGCTTTGCATCGCATTGATGATTTATTCGACCAGCTTCAGGGAGCGAGAGTGTTCTCCAAGATTGATCTCCGTTCGGGCTATCACCAATTGAATATCAGGGACTCCGATATTCTCAAGACAACTTTTAGGACCAGATATAGTCATTATGAGTTCTTGGTGATGTCTTTTGGGCTGACTAATGCCCCGACAGCTTTCATGCATTTTATGAACAGCGTGTTCCGGTCTTATCTTAACTCGTTTGTCATAGTCTTCATTGATGATATTCTGGTATATTTGCGTAGTCAAGAGGAGCACGCGGAGCATTTGAGGGTTGTGTTTCAGAGATTGAGGGAGGAGAAGCTTTATGCAAAGTTCTCCAAGTGTGAGTTTTGGCTCAGTTCAGTGGCATTCTTGGGACACGTGGTGTTCAGTAAGGGTATTCAGGTTGATCTAAAGAAGATAGAGGCGGTTCAGAGTTGTCCCAGACCGTCCTCAGCCATAGAGATATGCAACTTTCTTGGTTTGGCAGGTTATTATCGCCAATTTGTTCAGGGATTCTCATCTATTGCATCGCCCTTGACCAAGTTGACTCATAAGGGTGTTTCATTTGTATGGTCAGACGAGTGTGAGGAGAGCTTTCAGAAGCTCAAGATAGCTTTGACCACAACTCCAGTGTTAGTTTTTCCATCAGCTTCAGGTTCATATACCGTGTATTGTGAGGTTTTGAGAGTTGATTTTAGTTATGTATTGATGGATGAGGGTAGATTTATTGCTTATGCTTCTCGTCAGTTGAAGCCCCATGAGAAGAACTACCATGTTCATGATTTGGAGTTGGCTGCCATAGTTCACGCGTTAAAGATTTGGAGGCATTACTTGTATGGTGTGTCTTGTGAGGTGTTTACTGATCATCGTAGCCTCCAACACTTATTCAAACAGAAGGATCTCAATTTAAGGCAACGAAGGTGGTTGGAGTTGCTTAAGGATTATGATATCACTATATTGTACCATCCGGGAAAGGCCAATGTGGTGGCCGATACTTTGAGCCGAAAGGCGGTGAGTATGGGGAGTTTGGCATTTTTTTCAGTTGGGGAGAGACCTCTTGTGGTTGATGTTCAGGCCTTGGCCAATCGGTTCGTGAGGTTGGATATTTCAGAGCCCAATCGGGTGTTGGCTGTATTATTTCTCGGTCTTCCTTATATGATCGGATCAGGGAGCGCCAATATGATGATCTTCATTTACATGTCCTTAAGGACAGATTTCAGCACGATGATTCCAGAGATGTGACCATTGGCGATGATGGGGTGTTGAGGATGCAGGGCTGGATTTGTGTGCCAAATGTAGATGGGCTTCGGGAGTTGATTTTGGAGGAGGCCCATAGCTCGGGGTATTCCATTCATCCGGGTGCCACGAAGATGTATCAGGATTTGAGACAACACTATTGGTGGAGAAGAATGAAGAAAGACATTGTGAAATTTGTATATCGGCATCTCAATCGTCAGCAGGTGAAATATGAGCATCAGAGATCGGGTGGCTTGCTTCAGCGGATGGATATTCCAGAGTGGAAGTGGGAGAGGATCATTATGGGCTTTGAGTTGGACTTTCACGGACTTTGAGGAAGTTCGATGCTATTTGGGTGATTGTGGATCGGCTGACCAATTCCGCGCATTTCATTCCTGTGTGTACTACCTATTCTTGCGGTTGGCAGAGATCAATATTCGGGAGATTGTTCGGTTGCATGGTATCCCAATTTCTATCATTTAAGATAAGGGCACTCAGTTCACTTTGCAATTTTGGAGGTCTATCCAGCAAGAGTTGGTCACTCAGGTTGAGTTGAGCATAACTTTTCACCCTTAGATGGACGTGCAGTCCGAGCACACGATTCAGATATTGGAGGATATGTTGTGTGCTTGTGTCATTGATTTCAGAGGGTCATGGGATTAGTTCCTACCGCTTGCAGAGTTTACTTACAACAAAAACTACCAGTCGAGTATTCAAGGTATGGGAGGCAGTGTAGATCTCCAATTGGTTGGTTCCAGCCCGGTGAGGCTAGGCTATTGGGAACAGACTTGGTGCAGGATGCTTTAGACAAGGTGAAGGTGATTTAGGAGAGGCTTCATACATCGTAGTCGAGATAAAAGAGTTATGCTGACAAGAAGGTTCGGGATATGTCCTACATGATTGGTGAGAAGGTTTTGTTGAAGGTTTCACCCAGGAATGGTGTTATGAGATTTAGGAAGAAGGGTAAATTGAGTCCTCGGTTCATTGGGCCTTTCGAGGTGTTTAGGAGGATTGGGGAGGTGGCTTATGAGCTTGCTTTGCCACCTAGCTTGTCGAGTATGCATCCGATATTTCATGTTTCTATGATCCGGAAGTATATTGGGGATCCGTCTCATGTTCTAGATTTCAGCACAGTTCAGCTGGATGGTGACTTGACTGATGATGTGGAGCCAGCGGCTATTTTGGAGCGACAGGTTCGAAAGTTGAGATTAAAGGATATATCTTCAATGAAGGTGCAGTGGAGAGGTCAGCCCGTGGAGGAGGCTACCTGGGAGACCAAGTGGGAGATGCGGAGCAAATATCCTCACCTGTTTGAGGCTTCAGGTATGTTTCTTAACTCGTTCGAGGATGAACATTTGTTCAAGTTGGGGAGGATGTGACGACTCGGCCAGTCATCGCATGAGTTACCGCTCCGTTTTCCCCATTTATGCTTCTTATTGCTATGTTTATGGGTTCTATATGCGATCGAGTTAGTTGGCTCGGGTTCGAAAAGGATTTGGTAAGGTTTGGCACACTTAGTCTCTTTTTAGGAAGCTTAAGTTGGAAAAGTCAACCGGATGTTGAATTATGTTTTAGAGGGCTCGGATATGAATTTCGATGGTTCTTTTAGCTTCGGGAGGTGATTTTGGACTTAGGAGTGTGATCGGAATGAGTTTTGGAGGTTCAGAGTAGATTTAGGCTTGGATTGGCGAAGTTAATATTTTGGTGATTTCCTGTTGGTAGGTGAGATTTTGATATAGGGGTCGGAATGAAATTCTTAGAGTTGCAGTAGCTTCGTTATTTCATTTGGGATGTGTGTGAAAAATTTCAGGTCATTCGTACGTGGTTTGGTTGGGTTTTTGATCAAAAGCGGAATGTGGAAGATTTTAGAACGTTAGGCTTGAATTCGATGTGTTTTGGTGGTTTTGATGTTGTTTGAGGTGTCTTGAAGATTGGTACAAGTTTGAATGAGGTTATGGGGTATGTTGGCATATTTGGTTGAGGTCCCGAGGGCCTCGAGTGAGTTTTGGGTGGTCAATCGGACCATTTTATGTTGTTGATAATTACAGAAAAACTGCTGCAGTTTGCAGAGAATTAGACCTTCGTGTTTGCGAGTAGGTCCTCGCGTTCGCAAAGAGTTAGCTGGTGAAGGCTGAAGTTTTGGCCTTCGCGTTCGCGAGAAAGGTTCTGCATTCGCGAAGGGCTGGGTGATTAGGCATCGCGTTCCCGTAGAGGAAGTTGGGCCACTAAGTTTTAGGATGATTATTCATCGCGTTCGCGGGAGAAAGAGCGTGATTGCGAAGGGTCAAGCTGAGGAGCCATCGTGTTCGCGAGTGGCTGGTCGCGATCGCTTAAGAGGAATTTTTTGGTCAAAGTTATTGTGTGCTTCCGAATGCGAGGCGTTGACCGCATTCGTGAAGAAGGATTTTAAGGCCTGGGCAGAATGTTTTAAAAAGGCTATTCTGCGACTTTGAACCTAATTTCTACCATTTTTGAACGGAAAAAGAGCTTTGAGGCGATTTTGAAGAGAGGAAATCATTGTTCTTCATTGAAGTAAGGATTTTGGATCCTAAAACTTGATTATTTTTTATTAAGGAATAAAATATCAGTGTTTAATTCATGAAAATCAGTAGAAAAAGGTGGAGTTAGGACTTGAGATTATAAGATCTTTTAGGGATGATTTGAGGGGTCAAATGAACTCCGATTTTTGAGTTCTTTATATGTACGGACTCGTGAGATGATGAAGAACATTTTGGTATAAAGTTTGTCCATTTTTGGGATGCAGGCCCGGGGGTTGGGTTTTGACTGATTTCGAGTTTTGTACTTAAAATCGATATTTTTCAATTGGAATTTGTTCGTTTAGCATAATTTGATGATAAAAATCTGAACTTGGTAGATTTGGATCCCTCGAAAGTTGGTTCGAGAGGAAAGCTTGTTGCAAAGTAGCTTTTCGGGCTAGTTCGAGGTGAGTAATAATTTTAAATGCTGCTCTGAGGGTATGAAACCCCGGATTACACAATGTTCTCCTGTGTTGAGGTGACGCACATGCTAGATGACGAGCGTGGGGTCGTTCACCGTTGGGGATGTGACTTAGTCCATCCCGAATGACTATTTTTCTATATATTTAATAGCTAATTATTTGATATTATTATACTTTGGGCTAAATGCCATATTTGGGCTTCGTGCCAACTATTTGAACCCTTAGGGGATCGTTAATGATATTTTCCTCAATGTTTGATTTCATACTTGTGCTCAGTCATGCCAGATGTTTCAATGTTTTCAAAACTCAGCTATGTTAATCTGTTTTAGAAACCTTAAATGGTGTTTTAAAGATATTTTGAGTTGAGCTGCATATTTTTACTATTTCCCGAAGGGCTTATGAGATTCTAACTGAGTAAGGCTGAGGGCCTGTATTGTGACGATACTTTTAGGTCGGGCTGCACGCCGCAACAGTGATACACTAATTATGATTATGAGGCAGAGGGTCTGAGATTGTACGCCACGAGGTGGCTTGATATTGATATAAGGCCGAGAGCTTGTGTATGATGCCACGAGATGGCTTGATATTGCGCTTGGGCCGTAAGGGACCCCTCCAGGAGTCGGCACACCTTCAGTAAGCGCAGGTACCCATTGTGATATGAGATATAGCCCGAGGGGCCGTTATTGTTCTGTGATATTGCCCGAGGGGCTGGTTCTGATGATTATTGTTCCGAGGGGCAGTTCTTATGTGTTTACTATTCCTAGTTGTTTTCCCTATATATTGCTTAACTGCTTAAAAATGTGTTTTTATTATGAGATTTCATTTCAAAGTTGTGTTTACTGATGTTGTTATGCCTCTGATAGTTAAATGTTGTGTTTTAACGTGATTTCATATCGCTCAGTCTTCATTTATTTTTATCGCTCACTGAGTTGGAAGTACTCATTTTACTCCCTGAATCTTTGTGTGCAGATTCGGGCGCTACAGGTCCTGCTACTGAGGGTTTATAGTTCTAGCACATCTTCGGAGGTTTACTAGGTAGCTGCTTGGCGATTCGCAGCCCAGTGCAACCTTCCTCTATCTTATTTCCTTTCTGATTTAGTTATTTAGCAATGGAGTAGACTTTCAGACTTGTAGTACTGTTTTAGATGCTCATGACTGGTGACACCCCGATGTCGGGTTGTGTTAGTTTTTATTTCTCAAATTATACTATTAAATGCTTATTTTGTAATGTTATATCTGATCAAAGACTTAGTAGTTATTATTTTAATTTCTTAAAGTGAATTGGAGGTGTGTCGGTTGGCCTTGTCTTCATGTGAGGCGCCATCATGACCGGGTTGGATTTAGGATCGTGACAATTTTTTTGGCATATATAACAAGAAAAGAGTATAGGAAATGACACATACTCAAATTAAAACTCACGATATTACTCTTCAAACTATAATAACTTTAGAACTTGAATTTTCATGATTATTTGAATGTAAAGTAAATGTTCACACTTAATAAGAAAAGTCCACTTCTAATGTAACACATGGTTTTTCCAAGGATAAGAAGACATCTCATCTTATTTAATACTATTAAAAAATAAACTATCAACGAAGAAAAATGTAAATTTTTTGATTATAATGGGATAAGTTATACCGGTATAAGTTATAATGGGATTGTTGTTTATTCATTGTTTGGTATGTTGTATTAAGAATGACAATTGAATAATTTATAAGAGAAAGGTATAAGTTATACCGGTGTTAATTACCCCACCATCTGTGAGGTATAAGTTATACCAGTGTTAAAATTAACACCGGTATAACTTATACCTGATTTGCTAACCAAACAGAATATTAAGGTGGTATTAATTCTTATACCACCCTTATACCTCATACCAAACGACCCCTGAAAGTATAAAAGTATCACTAGTAGATATTTTTTATGCTTTTTGATGAAGAAAGTAGCAAATTATATGGAAATCTCTGTCCGAAATCCTTATAATTTGATGAAAAAGCTGAATGTCACTGGGAATCCTTGGATTTCGATTATGAAGAGATATACAATTACAAAAAATCCTCTTAAACTCGGCACAAACTTATAACTCCTCAGTTGACGAGAAGTTGGAATTCGATTTTACTAACAAGGCAAACCTTGACGACGTTAAGAAAAAAGGTGTTGACGTATCAAAAACTTTTTCAAAAACTTCAGCTTATATAATGCTGAAGTTTTTACAAATGAATTAAATAACTTCAGTATCTTCTGCTGAAGTTTTTGAAAAAGCTTTATGACAAAATTAATGGATCCAGGACAAAAAAACTTCAGCTTATTTAGTGCTGAAGTTTTTACACATGAACTAAATAACTTCAGCATCTTCTACTGAAGTTTTCGAAAAAGCTTATCCAGGACAAAAAAACTTCAGCTTATTTAGTGCTGAAGTTTTTATAAATGAACTAAATAACTTCAGCATCTTCTGCTGAAGTTTTTGAAAAAGCTTAATGGAAAAACTAATGAATCCAGGACAAAAAAACTTCAGCTTATTTAGTGCAATTACAAACAAAAACTTCAGCAAATAGAGAACAAAACTTCAGCTACTATGCTTAAGTTCAGCAATTACAAACAAAAACTTCAGCAAATAAAGAACAAAACTTCAGCTACTATGCTTAGGTTCAGCAATTACAAACAAAAACTTCAGCACACTTACTACTTCAGGTCTGTGTACTAGAATGCTGAAGTTTTGCGTGATTGTCTTTGCTACTTCAGCCCCGTATGCTGAAGTTACGCAAAAAAGTGGGTATGCTTGCAATTTTTTTGCAAAGCGGGCGCAAGTTAAAACGTGATCCAAAAAGCGGGCATAGATACAAATGCCCCTATGCAAATGAAATACTCCCTCCGTTTCATATTGTTTGAGGTAGTTTGACTCGGCACGGAGTTTAAGAAAAAAGAAGAAGACTTTTAAAATTTGTGGTCTTAAAAGATTAAGGGGTAAAAGGTTTGTGGGGCCATACCATTTGTGTGGCTATAAAAGCTTCTCACTAAGGGCAAAAAGGGTAAAATGAAGAGTTTAAAGTTGAATTATTTCCAAATTTAGAAATGTGTCATTTATTTTGGAACAAACTAAAAAGGAAAGTACCTCAAACAATATGAAACGGAGGGAGTATCATTCTTTAAATATATTATTTAAATAAACTGAAAGATCTTTGAAGAATATTGGAGTAATACAATTAAAGAAATTATTTGTGTAATTAAATGTTGGGCCCACGCTCAGCATGGCCCATTGCAATTAAATGTTCGAATTGTTCAAGGTATCCTGTGTGCACCCTTATCATTCTTCTCTAGAACAACCAAACATGCAAAATCTCATAAACCCATATAAAACAATGTTTTTAGTTCGTTTTCTCTCTTACGGATTAATCTTTCAATCTCCACTATATTTTCCACGTTCATATCCATTTTCATCTCAAATACAAAATTCTGATGAAATCAACCTTACACACAACAAAGATTGGTTAAGCCCAAATGAGGTCATCAAAATTTTCCAAAATCTCAAAGACCCAAATTCAGCTCTAAATTTACTGAATCAAATCTCAAAACGAAAAGATTATAAACCCAATGAAGCCATTTATAATGTAGTTGTCAAAAACCTAGCAATGGCTAAGAATTTTGATGCAATTGAGACACTTATGGAAAAGATCAAATTTGAAAGAAAGTGTAGACTTTCTGATGAGTTTTTCTATAATGTTATTAAGATTTATGGTCATTTAGCTTGTAGAATTAATAGAGCAATTGAGGCCCTTTTTGATATGCCTAATTATAAGTGCTGGCCAAGTGTGAGAACTTTCAATTTTGTACTGAATTTGTTAGTGAATACTAAACAATTTGATGTTGTTCATAAGGTGTATATTCGTGCTTCTGAGTTGGGAGTTGAGATTGATGCTTGTTGTTTGAATATTATCATTAAGGGCTTGTGTAGTTGTGGAGAGCTGGATGCTGCATATAAGGTGTTCGATGAATTTACTAAACAGAAATGTCAACCCAATGTGAGGACTTTTTCGACAATAATGCACGCTTTATGCAAGCGCGGTCGCATTGATGAGGCTTTGGGCTTGTTAGAGAGGATGGAAAAGGAGGATGTTGAACCAGATGCTATCGTGTTTAACACGCTGATTTCAGGGCTCAGGAAGCAAGGAAGAGCTGACGAGGGGATTGAGATGCTTAAGAAAGTAATGCTGAAAGGTTGTGATCCGAATCCAGGGACATATCAGGAAGTATTGTATGCTTTGCTTGATGCTAAGAGGTATTTGGAGGGGAGAAATTTTATGGCTGTTATGATTGATAAGAGGGTGAATCCAAGTATTGAGTTTTATAAGTTGTTGATACATGGCCTTTGTAATGGGATGCTTCTTGGTGATTTAGACTTTAGACTGGGCGTTGAGGCAGATGCTGAGACAAGGATTTGTGCCGGGGATGGGTATGTGGAGGCAGATTCTTGGTTGCTTGTTTCCCGATGGAGATTGTTGTACTACCTATTCATATGAAGAAATTATTGCGGACTAATCTACAAGCTTTGGAAACATAATGGAACGGTATTACTAGTCCCTAAATACATTAGTTTTAGTATGTTAAAGTTGCAGAGAAATGGTTGAAAGCATAGGTTCTATATAATTCATAGCTCTAGCTCATAGCAGCCATGACTCCCAACTTTGTCAATGCATAACTCTAGGTCATAATTCAGTTACATTTCTGCTAGGATTACTTTCTCTTCTTTGGGCTCCCCTGTTCATGTCCTCTGGAACATAACATCTTCCCGATCTAGTCACCCCATGAGCAGCCTCGCCTTCTGTTATCTTGGCTTTTCCTTTTGACAGTTTTTCATACAAGGATTATTTTCCGGGATTATTGTGTGAATAAGATGGATGAATAAAGATGAAGAAAATGCTCGAATGAATGCAAAAATTGAAGAATTTGGACTCAAGGAACAAAGAAGAGCAAAAATGAGGCCTGCAGAAGAAAATGCGGACCGCAGAAATATTTGTGGACAGAATATTTTTAGTGCATGTTGTATGGTTACATGGAGCTTTGCTTCACCTGGGGTGCATGGCAATGCAATTTTTGTTCTTCTTTGGCAGAGGTTAAGGTGCATCGTGCAGATCTCTGAAGAAACCTTTGTAGAAAAACATATCGACTTTAGCAGCTGAGGCTTGAGAGTGTAAGAACCAAATATTCCAAATTCCAACTACAGCAACTGCAACTTGAAGATTCATAGAGTTGGAGAAAACCTGACATGAATTTTAGGAGATCACGAAAGTTTCCCCCATCCCTCTTGAAAGGCATTTGAGTTTTGAGGACTTTTTGTAAGGTATGATTTCTTCCTTTGCGAAGTTAGTTAGATATTTATATTTCGAATACACTATTTAATAAGTAATATTTATATTTCAAAGAAAATTATACTCATTGATAGGGGTACACACGCAATGCGCCCTATGACTAGTATATACATTATATTTTTTTTAGTAAAAATAGTGAAGTATTACCATGGACAAACCAAATATTTACACCTAGAGAGAACTTTAGAGAATTTAACCACCTTCTAGGAAGGACTAGTACATATATGTATCTATCTATCTATCTATATCTATCTGTCTATCTATATCTATATTATTATAAAAGCATGAATACAATGTCGGTTTACAAAATAAACCTTATAATATTAAGCATAATAACTCATAATAAAAGGACATAACCGGAATTCTAAATATTAGCCTTATAATCCTATTAGTTTTAGGACATAATACTACACGTCAAGAATCCTACATGATTACCTTTAGGAATCGTATTAGTATAATTACTTTCGGGCGGTCTAACTCATATAAAATTGAACAAGCAAATATCTTTAGACTTGTAATCCTATTACTTTTAAAATATACTTCTTAAAATTCCTATTACTAATGTAATTAGCAAACATATTATAACGTCCTATTACTAATTTAATTAAAGAATGTGTTATATTGTCCAAATCCATTTAGAAAAATGAGAGCCTGTTTTACTATAGAAACATAAATACAATATTAATATACCAAAATGGCCCTAAAATATTAAGCGGAAGAACTTATATGGAAATAACACAACCGCTATAACCTATTTTTTGGACTACAATACCTTCTTTGCTAATTTTTAATATTTAAGATTTTAAAATTGATAAATTTTATCTATTAAATTCTTATTAAAGATATGTTGGAAGGTTTAATAAAATCAATTTCATAAGAATCCTCCGTATTGGCAATATATTACCACTCCACAATGTCCAATACCAATGTATGATTTTATAAAGAGTTGAAATTAAGGGAAAAAAATCACGATAATATATTTTTATATTATTTTTGAACTATTTTCCTACTCAAATAATATATTTTTATCAATTTTTCGTATAATATTGAAAAATACCCAATTATTAAACAACAACTAAGAAAATATTTATAAATATAAATGTGTGAGAAAGAGAAAAAAAATGATTGATAAGAGTCAATACCATAAATGATGCCACAAACATAAAGATCTAAAAGTGAAATTTCATATTAATCTTTTACTTTTTGAAAAATAAAACTTACAGTGGATAATTATAATTAAAATTAAATATTCAAAACAAGAGATGAACTAGTATTAATATCTGAATCAACATAGAAATATAGAATAAAATATTTTTTATGTTAAAACTCAATAATTAAATCTTTTAATTAATGTGACGACCCGGCCCGTCGTCACGTGAGTTACCACCCATTTTTCCTTTATCGTGTTGCTTCATATTTCTATATCAGTAATAGAGTCTATCGGGTGTAATTGAATAGGATCTAGTTGAAAATAAGGCATATAGCCTCTTAGAAGGGAGTTTGTTTCAGAAAAATCAATCGGAAGTTGACTATGTGGTTAGAGGGCTCGGATATGAATTCCGGTGGTTCGGTTAGCTTCGGGAGGTGATTTATGACTTAGGGGAGCGATCGGAATTGAATTTGGAGGTCCGGTGTAGAAATAGGCTTGAATTGGCGATGTTGGAATTTTGGCGGAATCCGGTTGATAGGTGAGATTTTGATCCGGGAGTCGGAATGGAATTCCGACAGTTGCAGTAGCTTCGTTAGGTGATTTTGGATATGTCTGCAAATTTTCAGGTCATTCGGAC
>MU769433.1:4657-17112 GCA_026770625.1 Nicotiana glauca
ACTTACACTACATGCTACAACCTGCCATTACTTGTAAAATTCTTTGTTTAATCATGCTATATTCACACTTGAGTATTTATATATATATATATTAGTTGACCGTAGTAAGTATCGAGTCGACCTCTCGTCTCTACTTCTTCGAGATTAGACAGGATACTTACTGAGTACACGTTGTTTACGTACTCATGCTACGCTTCTGTACTTAAATGTACAGGCTTTGAGGCAGGTGGATCCGGACATCACTTGGGTGCATATCAGTGAGCACTTTCTTGGACTTCTACGGTGAGTTGCCTTCTCCCTCATGCCGATACGCAGCCGAAGGAGTCCTTTTCCTGTACTTGTGACTTTCTGTCTAATTTGATTCAGACAGTAGGACAGTGTTTTGTATATTTTTGTTTATACTACACTGGTCGCCCGTAGCTAGTGACACCGGGTTCTGGCACACACTGTAGAGAACAATTATTTTGGGGTTGTATGACTATATCAGCACTGTATGATCTTGCTAGTTTCTTTTATTTACTTGAAAACACTAGTATATTTGGTTGGCTAATTAATAATCGAGAATTAATCAAAACTTCCGCAGTTGGCTAGCCTAACTGTGGTGTTAGGCGCCATCATGACCTAGTTAGGTAAAATGGGTCGTGACAAGCTTTATATCGATAAAAGAATTTTTTTAAAGAGATTTGATTTGATTTGTTAAAAGAAATTGATTTGAGAGATTTATATCGTTAAAAGAAATTTTTGAAAGATTATGTTAGCTATTACAGTTTTATCTCACTACTACTGTTGTGCTTCATGTATGTTATGAGTTATCATATTATTTTATTGGTCCACTAGTAAGTGTCGATATCGACTTCTCGCTACTACTTCTCTGGGGTCAGGCTAGATACTTATTGGGTACGCATTGATTTACGTACTCATGCTACACGCACTAAATGTGCAGGATCTAACAGGTTTATTTGGTTGCCATCTTGGCATGTAGGTGCAACTGCTTAGGGTGCTTTATAGTGATTTGCTTTCTTTGCTACGCACCTCAGCCCATAGAGTCTCCATCTTATTTATTTACCTTATCATATCTATTTTATATTTCAGACAAATATTGTATTATTATTGAACTCTTTAGTGGACGCTCATTATAACATCCCGTAAATTTGGTTTAGGTATGGACGTGTTAAATGAGTAGTAATGTTTCATCTTTGAAATGTGAAGTTCTATTGGGATGAGTATGAGTGAAAATAGTTGTTTTAGAATCAAGATGGAGAGTGAGGTGCATAAAATTCAACAAAATCAATTAAGTTTACAAAAGGTCCGTCGTCCAGCAGTATTTAGTGAAAACGTGTAAGGAATTTTGGAAAACTCAAAATAAGAAAATTGTAGGCCATTGAAATAGATTTTTAACAATATATTATGGAGTCCGAACGGATCTTTGAGCAAAATATTATGTGCATTTTATAGAGCAGTGCGCAATATACACCTAGAAGGTCACGTGCGTGACAACGCATTTGAGTGCTACTGCCATTTTGTTCGGTCAGGCCTTTAGGTGCGTAGAGGATTGCACTTGGGGGTCATTTTAAATCCCTACTTCATCTCTCACACACCCAAAACACAAAAACTTGCTCTAGGAAGGAGAGGTCTAAAAAACCTAACTCCTTAAAGGTCCCTCCACTATCTAAGGTAAGTTATAATGGTGATTCTTAGTTAATTTTATTTTTTCAACATCTTATTAACATGGGTAAACCCTCCATATCATTAGATATTCTGTTAGGACATCATTGTTGAGAGAAGGAACCCTAGAACTCGAATTTAAGGGGATTGACCTTCAAAAAGGTAATGTCTTCACCCTCTAATTGATTTTAGCATTGGATTAATGATTATAGACTCTAGTTTATGAGATATGAATTGATGAGTTTGATAGAAAAGCATGAACAGATTATAGGTTTGGGTTGTTGATTGTTGACTATTGGTAAAGGGTGTTGTTTACATCATGGGTGATGAAGAATGACATTGATTATAATCATTAGAGACTTTAGGATTTATCTAGGAGCACGAGAATGGGTTATTGGGTGTAGAAACACCATTAATAAGGACTATGAAGCTTTATTCTTACCAAGTATTTGATAAAATGCTTAAGTGATCAAAACATGAGTATCATAGCTAATATGGAATCCCTTTGACTTGTATTGCTATAGATTAAAGTTGAAAAGGTTGACAAACGTTGTATTATGCTCAAGAGCAGGAATTTAAGGTATGTGAGGCTAACTCTATATGTTTGGGAATGTTAATGATTCTCCCTACACTATATTTCTTTTACCACGTTACTAATTGCCTCAGAAATATACTTAAGCCTAGTTTCTCGAATAGTTGCAGAACTCCTATTCTCTAGCTTTGTAACTCATTTATGACTTTCATTTTGAATATTATGAAATCAGTGTGTAATCAATATAGACTTGGGTTTGATGCCCATGAGTCTCAGTCTAGAGTACTCAACATGTCATAAACAGTTGAAGTTTTAATTTTCACAATCAGTTCATAAATACATGTCTCAGTCTAGCTCTATTCAGCATTCAAGTATCATGTAACTCAGTATAGTTCTGTATTTCAGAATCATGTATTTCAGTATGATTCTTAGTTTCTGAATGTTGAACACCTGTATTTGGGCATCTGGCCGTAGTTTATATGCTTTATGCATACTTGGGCGTGAGACTGTAGTTTATGCTTTATGCATGTTTGGGCCTGAGGCCGTAGTTTATGCTTTATGCATTTTTGGGCATGAGGCCATAGTTATGTATACGTATACTTGGGCTTGAGTCTTTAGCTTGTGCACATATATATTGGGCTCGATACCGTAGCTTATTCATATAAACAGGTTGTTCATCATTCAAAAGAGTGAGTATTCATATCCTTACTTCTTTTACTAAGTTATATTATTAGTTATCATTTCAATTATCAGTTATTATTTCAGTTATCAGTTATCAATTATCAATCATCATTTCAGTTTTAGTTGCAATAGTTATCATTTCAGTTATCAATTATCAATTATCAATTATCAATTCTCAGTTATCAGCTTAGTTTCAGTTTCCGCATTTATAATTCTTTTTTTTCAGTTGCTTTATATACCAGTATAATTCAAATATACTGATGTCCCTTTTGCCCTAGGACTACATCTCACGATGCAGGTAATGATTTACAGGTTGACGATTTAGAGCGCTAGGATTCTCGTATAAGCTATTTGGTGATCCCCAGTTCTTTCGGGGCATTATCATTATCTTACAGTCTTCAGTAATTTCAGACAGTTAGTGTTTTCAGTATCTCATTAGAGGCTTCATAGACTAGAGTAATAGTTAGATAGAGTAACATGAATTTAAGTTTAAGCAATGTTGCTACATATATGCTTCAAGCCTATATTAGTGTTTCCGCATTTGATTTATATCATTTAAACTTTCAGTATATCAGTATGTGTTAGTTTATCTTCTACATTCAGTATGTTACGATATCACATGTTGATTCAGCCAGCAGTTGGTTAGCTCAGTCACATTTAATCAGGCACCAAGTTCTGTATTACGTCCAGGCCCAGGTTCGGGGCAAGACACTCATGCACTTGTGACACTAGATTTTGGGATGTTCTATAATTTTTTTTGTGATTTTGTGTCATGACCCTATTTCTATTCAAGTCGTAACTGGCACTTGGTGCCTTAACTTGATCGAGCGAACCATCTTTGTCTTTTTTATTCTATTCTATTTCTGTTATGCAATGCATCTCAAAAGAATTCGATATGGTTTAAACTTTAAAGTAAATTGTTTTGTGAATTATTAATCGAAATAATAGTATGAAAAGAAATTTATTCTGTTATCTGGAATACATTGAAAAACAAATATAATACAAAGTGGACACCCATGAATCTATCTATGAAGCCTCTAAGAAATACTGAATAGTAAGTAAATATTCTGGAATCAACAAACTCCATGAACAAAAATGTAGCTCAGCAAATCTACTGGTAATGGGAGGAGAATATCAAAGCTCGTATCATGCTTACCTACAAAATTTATGCCTACATTGACATAGGCCAATATAGGTTCCCATGAAGAGAACATCAATACACTATAGCGGTACTTAGTAAGTAAAGAAATCCTTCCACTAAAGCTGGAACGAGACTCTGAAAGAATTAACTCTATTGTAAAATTCTTCTTGACGTCATACATGAAAATTCTCTTTATTTTCTTTTCTCCAATTTTCTAAAAAAAATTAAATATAAATAAATACATATATAAACTTTCTCGGAATGATTCTTGTAATTTTTCTAAAGCATTTTCTTTTCTAGGGAATTCCATTGATTTTGACATTCTTTTTGATTTTGATTCTGCCATATGATTAGTACGGTGGATGATCCCAGACTGATCTCCTGAACCCTATTCCTGTGGTGCCTTATAGTTCAAGGTTCTAGCATGCTCTCGTTGTTTTGCCTTACCAGGGCACTTCTATCATTGTTTTCGAACCAACGGTACACTAATCTCCTACTCTAGCAGGAGTAGTTTCGGGATAACATAAACCACTAAAGGTTATGAACCCTTCTCAAAGATCTAAGGAAACTCCCCAAAATATTCTTCTAAGTAATTCTTGCATCACAAAATTTAAAACAATGATATATCTTTACAGTTCTCATCAAAACAGTTCCATAAAATCATGTAAAAAAAATTTCAATAGTTTATACATTAAAAAAATATGCAAGTCATGGATGCATGAGACATGATTTACAGAAAAACATACTATTCTTAAGTTATTAACCATGATAATCATCTAATATCATTTTTATAATTCTAATGGACAATATGAGTCCACTCGTTCCATTCAAAGCCCACATTAACGTCCTATATAGTCCCACAAATACTTATGTCATGATCTTTATGAGAATATACTTTTAGTAAATACATTTTCTCTACTTGCCTTGATTTCTTCTTTTGAATACCTTCATTTTCTCTAATCCAATGGGTTCAACTCACCAAACAAATTTATATATAGTTAATTTAAAAATCAATACTAGAAATTGCAATATTTCCAAAATATAGAAGTCCTAGGTTTGATTCTTCTCTCCTTCTAGGGTTCATCATTATTCTAAATTCTTGTAGTAGTTTATAGAAACAAATATCAACCATAAACCTCTCTAACAATCGTAGTTGAAAGCGGTTACGAAACTTACCTTGAATTGTGAAACCCTAGGTTAGTGGAGAGACCTTGTTCTTGAGTTCTTGTTGATAATCTAGCGATTTTGAGATGGAATATTATTGGAATTGATATTTGAAAGTAGTATTCTAGCATTAATCGCATTGCAAACACACGTAGGGAGTATAACCCTTGGATGACTTGAGGAAGATATGAGAGGTTTAATCTTTAAAGAATGAGGCTACTTTCTCTCTCCCAGTCCCTTTTATTTCAATTTCACCCTTCGGCGTCACTCCCTGCACCACCCAAAATGCCCTAAATGAAAATTACTTCTGATTTTGGCATTTTGATTCGTGCCTGATGCACCTCTGGGTGCCCAAAATACGGCCCATTCTTCTGATAGGATAGTATTCAGTAAAATGCATATAACCTTTTTATATGAATATCGAAATGACGAACGGTTTGAAGTGTTAGACACCGGACTTCAAGGGATTTCTTTTAATATATAGCTCAAATCTCAATTTATTATATATTGATAGATACGCTAATTGAAACTTAGGTCATGCGTGGCCAATGTCATTTTCATCTCTTAAACAACTCCAATGGGTTCCATTTTACTCTTCTCCTCTTATAACCATCTATTCAACCTTCTAAACATAATATTTTATGTATTTTATGCCTTCATAACTTTTTACACATCTTTGTATCCAACTTAGAGCTTGAGTGAGAATATAATACTTAGCATAAATTTTCCGGGGCTTTACAATCTTCTCCCCTTATATGACATTTGTCCTCGAATGTCGAGTGACTCACTTAAAGTTAAAAATCCTACCATTAGCTCTATATCTCTTTTGCATAGTTTACGTATAATGCAAAATTTGGCCAACACTTTGAATTTCTTATAATTTCTATGGTGCCTCCTTTGGAAGTAGAGCAACCACAATATTTTCAATATGTCAAATGTTAATCATTTATAGCCCATACGACTATCCGACTATAACCCAAAATCCAGGCCACTCATGATCATACATAGCTATCAAAACATTTACATATATAGGTAGGAAATTTTTTCGAAACTTGAAGCAGTTACATGCCTCTTCCTCAAAAAAATGATGGTACCTTTTCTTCAAGTCCTCTTCGGCTTCCCATGTAGCCTTTTCTAAGCCTTTCTTTAGTCTATAATTTCTTGCGGATAACGTGGAGCATGACTTTATTTATACAGATCTTTAATGACCTTTAAGAGAAATGATATAATATTAAAACCAACATAAGTTCCCTATATATCGTATGAAGCTACCATACAAATATAATTTCACAATAACCTCCCTTGTTTGTGATTCACCCTCTATGCCCGAATTAGCCACTCTTACTATTCTAGTTTTCAATATGACCGTACTCACCATTTCACTTCTTTTCTAATTCTTTCATCATGAAAAGACACATATAGGTTGGGAAATTCACCCTCTATTGTAGGCCTGCTCATAAAAATCATAACGTTACATTAGAAACATGACTCATATTTAGGCACTTCTTTTTTGATTTTTCTTTCTGACAAAAGGTTTAGGAGTATTGATACATCACCTCCTTTTTCTTCTCAGAGTATATGTACTTTCCTTATAGACTCCACATTTATAATATACCATATTTTTCAAAACCTCAATCTCAGGACGCCATTCTTTCACATAGGACCGTTGCTGACCTTTAATAATTTATATCTAATGTCACGCCCCTTTTTTACAAACTTCCTCACTTAATCCTCTTAAATAAATAAAAAGGATTTTGTAAAGCTTGAAAGGGTTTTCAATTTTAAAAGTGGCAAAGATAATGTTTAAAAAGAAATAACTCAGAGTCGCCACATGACATTTGATTTCAGTGTGCCAAGTCACCATTTTTAAAAAAACAAAATACTTTTTCCTTTTAAAAATATTTCGGACTCTAAACCAAGTCTACACTAGAGATTTGGGTAAGGGGGTTCATTTGACTCAGGGAGAAGGTGTTAGGCACTCCCCAAGTCCCGTAACTAGTACGGTTGCATACTCGATCAAGTTGGCTTTTAAAATATTCAATTGAGGTAGAACACACAAAAAAAAAAATAAACACATAAGAGGCTAGAGGTCATCCCCACCTAAAAAGATAAAAATAAATAAAAGAAAATATTAGAGTTCTATTCTACACTTTCTCACGTCATCCAATCTCTGGCCTTCATTTACATGTACTTCGGGGTATACCCCGGATAAAATATATACAAATCCTTCCGGGCATTCCCCAATTAAATTTAACTAAGGGAACGACCTTTCGCCTCAAAACTAATAAAAATCCTTTAGTTTGCCTACCCAGGTGATGAGGGCCTAAGCATGCTCCTAGCGATTAAGTGATAAAATAAAGTAAAACTAAAAAGAACAATTCAGTACATGCTTCTTCGTTTAATTTCTAATTATGAAGAACCACGTGAATTAAATACTAATGAGCTTGATTTTTCCCTGTCCCCACAATTCATGTTAATCCATATACGATCAAGCAATTTTAGTGTCCAACCAGAAATATTAAACCGTTATCACGTAAGTCAATCATAACACATGAAAATTAACAACACACATAACAAGTAGGAGGGGTCGAGATGGACCTACAATTTAGAGTTTATATCGATAAGAAAACTCAGCAATTACACGAGCAAATGAATCGAACTGCTACAACCAAACTCGAAATGATAGTCGGACTCGATTTGAAATCATGAACCGCAATTCCAAACCTCGACGGTCAACTGCTACCTTGACCAGTCGCAACGAACCAACAAATTGGTAATAAAACTCAAACAAACTCCATGACTAGACTTAAGTCAAGTTCTATTAAAATCAGAAGAAATGATACTTCGA
This sequence comes from Nicotiana glauca, assembly GCA_026770625.1. NCBI lineage: Eukaryota > Viridiplantae > Streptophyta > Magnoliopsida > Solanales > Solanaceae > Nicotiana > Nicotiana glauca. Next base: position 12,689 of record MU769433.1, read on the forward strand.
AATTTACATGAAATCCATAATAAGTCTGAACTCAATTTCTATATGCAAGCTACCTCGATGGAATTTTGAGGCGGCTATCCGGCGAGTTTGTTGAGGTGAAGAAGAAAAGTGACACTGCTCGTTTTCCGGCGATGGCTGCTGGTGTCAGGTGTTAAATGTGGTGATTTCAGGAGGAGCTGGCAGAGATGGGGCGAGGCTGGTTCATCGCTGGCGTGAAAGAGATCGAGGAGATGCGGTTCTTATGGTCGTCTAATGTCAAGGTCCGGTGGAGGCGGCGTGGCTGACCATCTTGGTGAAGTCAGGGGTCCGTTCAGCTAGGGTGTTCTATCTTGTCTTCGAGGTTCAAGAAGAAGGGAGAAACATCTATGGAAGTTCAGGGATTTCCGGCGAGTTTTGGGCGTGGAGGAGGTGGCGGTGAGCTGTGGAGAAGGTGATTGGCAGGTGACTTCCGGCGGGTTAAGGTTGACGGCGGCGCTGGTTGTGTTCCTATGGTCTCTAGGGTTCTTATTTTGTGTAAGTCATGGTTATGTTATGAAGAAGAAGCAAGCAGCCATGGACGTCCTCCATGTTCTGCCGCTGCTACTGGTCGCTCAAGATAAAAAGGGTCATTGTTTTGCTCCAAAAAAAAAAAAGAACGATGGGGGTTCTAGGGGTTGTATTGCTGCTGCTCTTGTTTTATTTTTGTATTTAGGTGTTTTTGTCTTGAATATGGAAGATGAAGGCTAGGGTCCTTAGGGATTGTCCCAAGAAGAAAAAAGGTTCTGATGGGTGTTCTCTTGGGCTTCATATTTGGGCTAAAATTCTATATCATTGGGCTAAGAAAAGGTTACAAATTTAATTTAAATACCTATAAAAATATAAAAACTTTTAATTGATTTTGACAAACTATTAATATTGAAAATAAAAACTAAAAATTAAAGTCGAAACTATTTTTGGTATTTTCAAGGACTATATTAGAATAAAATAGGTTCAAAGTAACATATTCTTCTAAAAATATCTAATGCGTGAATTAAGTAGAGAAATATGAAACTATTTTTTTGATTTTTAATTTTTTTCTTAAAATAAAGTAAAATAGTTAAAAATGGGTTAAATAACAATATTTGGCCTAAATTAAATATATATTAAAAATTATAAAATCTCAAGGAGGGTCAAAAATTACATGTCTACAGCTGCCCCTCTTTGACTGAAAACACGAAGATTTTTCAGACAAAGAACGACTAGACAGGTTTTTTGACCCGACCTTTATTTAGAGAGACAAAAAACTAAAAGAGAGGAGAATGTGATCGAGCCCTGGTATCTGAGCTACCTATATATCCTTGGCTATAAAGGAATCAGGCCACGTGTAGTTCAGAAATAGGAACAATGATGGAGTGTATCGAGGTAGAGAGCTGACCGAGGTGCTGTTCTATCGAGGTTTCGGTCTGCACTCTTGTTATTACATCAAAATAAAAAAAATTGAAAAAGACTAACTAAGTCTGTCAGCTATGAGTTACAAAATTCCTATCTATAAGTCTTCTGAAGCTTGATCTTGAGTCTTGAATGGTTCTTCATGCAGACTATAGATTTGAACCTTGATGCTCGATGGCTGCAGGTGCTAGTTCATTCTTCTTCAGCTTTTCCGGATCAAGACCGAATATAACTTCAAGCACGTATTGAGCATTGGTCACCTTGAACTGTTGACTTGCATTCTTACCGCAAGCTTCTGCTACTTCTAACTTGAATTGAATTTTAAAATGACTTCCATCGTTCTCCAGGTGGGTTCCTGCTACTGATTTGAAACTTGAAAAGACTCTAAAATGAATTCTGAAATGTCTTCCCTCGTTCTCCAGGTGGGTGTCTGCAATAAAAATAACAAAATAAATAAAATTTTCTGCCTTAGTTTGCACTAGGAAGATTTGTGAGTTGTTAGCAAAACTATAAATCACCTATGTTATTGATGCAATGATGAGAGCAAAACTAAAGACTTGACTAGGATGTGCGTCTCCTGTGAGTAAAACCAAGAACATTTGACTAGCAAACTCATCAGACTAGGTCTTCTATCTTAGGAAAAAGATTCATCAAACTAAGATTTCAATCCTAGGAAAAAAATCCATCAGACTAAGTCATTTTTCTTTTTTTTTCTTTTTTTTTTGGTTGTTATCCTAGGAGAAAATTTATGAGACTAGGTTTTCTATCTTAGGAGAAAAATTCATCAGACTAAGATTTCGATCCTAGGAGAAAATTCATCAGACTAGGTCCTTTTTTTAAATATCTTAGGATAAAGATTCATCAGAATAAGATTTTGATCCTAGGAGAAACTTCATCAGACTAGGTTTTCTATTTTAGGAAAAAAAATTCATCAGACTAAGATTTTGATCCAAGGAGAATACTAGGTTTTCTATCTTAGGAGAAAAAATTCATCAGACTAAGATTTTCATCATAGGAGAAAATTCATCAGAATATGTCTTTTCTTTTGTTATCTTAGGAGAAAGATTCATCAGGCCAAGACGTCAATCCTAGGAGAAAATTCATCAGACTAGGTTTTCTATCTTAGGAGAAAAATTTATTAGACTAAGATTTTGATCCTAGGAGAAAATTCATCAGACCAGATCTCTTTTTGTTATCTTAGGAGAAAGATTCATCAGACTAATATTTTGATCCTAGGAGAAAATTCATCAGACTAGGTTTTCTGTAACGACCCTAGTTCACCAATTGTGAACACGTCATGACGGCACCTAGTCTTCACGACCAGGTAAGCCTAACACATTGCGGAAGTAATAACATTTACGAAATTTGTAATCAAAAGCTAAATGGCATGAGTAATGTATACATTTGCCGCTTGGCACATACACTTTAATACTTTAAATTCTGAAACCATCCCAAAGACCCGAAAACCCACGGGCAACACAGGCTATGAATAATACATAACACTGCTCTAATCATCCTGAAAGTCTATAGCAAGGAAGTACAGAAGAGCATCTAGCTAACTAAAGGGTAGAGTGAGAGGGAGACTATCCGGTCAGTGGACGCGGCAGATATACCTCAAGTCTCCGAAATGCTCCCTGCAGCTACTGATAATGCGCCTACGTAGAGGTACCTGGATATGCACATGAAAAACATGCGCAGAAGAGGCGTGAGTACACCACAGCGGCACTGAGTAAGTGCCAAGCCTAACTTCGGTTGGTTAGTGATGAGAAAAGGTCAGGGCCCTACTAAGGCAAAAATAATATAGCAGCAAAAATATTAACAGTGTAGAAATCCGACAAAACTAATAAATGCAGCAGTGTAATAAGACAGCTCAATGAAATAATAATACTACAAAGACAGAACAGAAACACAGAGTAAACACAGCTAAATTGCAACAAGAATGCCAACGAGGGTCTCCCGGGATACCATCATGTAGCCCTTTCCTCAACTGTCCAATGGATCTCTCGGGATACCGTCCCGTCGTCCAACTCTCATATCAATATCAAAGGATCTCCCAGGATACCATTCCGTAGTCCAATCATCAGTGTGCAGGGGATCTCCTGGGATACTGTCCCGTAGTCCCAAAATAAAAGTGTAGGGGGATCTCCCGGGAATCGAACCCGTAGTCCCAAAGTAAACAAAGAAGGGGGGAGCTCCTGGAATCCCACATCCGTAGTCCCAATATAAATGCGCAACCAAAATCAGAGAAATATTCAGTAATTGAAGTACAACAATACAAGGCAACAAATAATACTGGCCTAACATGCTCCATGTAATCACAATTAAGGAAATTTAAGCAATTAGGCAATTTGGATCAATTAGACATGCTCTTATACACTAGCACAGGCTATAATAGCAAGTAGGATAAAGCAAATATGAAAGAGAATCCAGTTCAAGTATTTATGTAAAAATTCGGGTTTCAACAATTAGCTCAAGTACGCGCTCGTCACCTCACGTACTAGGCATCCAATTACCAATTATCACATCCTAAGGGACGAAGTCCCCCACACAAGGTTAGGCAAGCCACTTACCTCGAAGCGGTGCAAAATCAACTAAGAAACGATGCCTTTGCCACGAGTATTCGACTCCAAATGGCCCAAATCTATTCAATTCAATTACATATCGTAAATAATATTGTAAACAACTGATTCCACTATAAAAATTAAAGCTAGGGCGCGAAAGTAGGTAAAATGACTAAAATGCCCCTCCATCCAACATCTCGGAATATAATAATTTTCACATTTTTAGGACCCTCGTACTCTCACGAGTCTAACCATATAAAAATCTCCCAAATCGGAGGTCAAATGCCCCCTCTAAACACTATAATTAAGTCTAAGAAGTTTCACCCATTTTTCCCAATTTTAGCCCTTGAATTTGAATTCTAATGATTGATTTAACTAGGAAATGATGAAATATAACTAGAAAGGATCAAAGCAACGTTACCCAATGATCTTCTCTTCAAAATCCACTCAAAATCG
>MU769433.1:18469-41822 GCA_026770625.1 Nicotiana glauca
GTAAATTCCAAAAATGACCGGCCGGGTCGTTACATCCTCCTACACTTAAACGTTCGTTCGTCCTCGAACGAGCATAGAGAACATACCTAAAGTAGCAAAAAGATGAGGGTACTGGCTGCGCATATCCTGCTCGGTCTCCCAAGTCACCTCCTCAGCCGGCTGACCCTGCCACTGGGCCTTCACTGAAGCGATGTTCTTTGACCTCAATTTTCTGATCTACCTATCCAAAATGGCCACTGGCTCCTCAACATAGGATAGATCCTTGTCCAGCTGGACTGAACTGAAATCCAATACGTGCGACGGGTCACCGTGATATCTCCGGAGCATCGAAACATGAAATACCGGATGAACTCCGGCTAGGCTGGGAGGTAAGGCAAGCTCATAAGCAACTTCCCCAACTCGCCTTAAGATCTCAAAAGGCCCAATAAATCTCGGACTCAGCTTCCCTTTCTTTCTAAACCTCATGACGCCCTTCATAGGCGAGACCCGAAGCAGAACCCGCTCGCCAACCATATATGCCACATCACGAACCTTCTTGTCCGCGTAACTCTTCTGTCTGGACTGGGCTACACGGAGTCTGTCCTAAATCACTTTAACCTTTTACGTCGCATCCTGAACCATCTCTGTGCCCAATAGCCTGGCCTCACCCGGCTCGAACCAACCCACCGGAGATCTGCACCTCCTACCATATAAGGTCTCATACGGCGCCATCTGAATGTTGGACTGATAGCTGTTGTTGTAAGCAAACTCCACCAGTGACAAAAAATGGTCCCATGACCCTCCAAACTCAATCACGCACGCATGGAGCATATCCTCCACTCGAGCGCCTAACTCCTGCTGCATGGCTCTCCAGAACCGCGATGTAAACTGAGTGCCTCTGTCTGAGATGATAGAAACTGTAATACCATGCAACCGGATGATCTCCCTGATATAGATCTCCGCCAACCGCTCTGATGAATAAGTGGTACACATAGGTATGAAATGAGCGGACTTGGTCAGTCGATCCACAATGACCCAAATAGGATCAAACTTCCTCACGGTCCGTGGAAGTCCAGATACAAAGTCCATTGTGATACGCTCCTATTTCCACTCTGGAATCTCAATTTGCTGTAGCAACCCACCCGGACGCTGGTGCTCATACTTCACCTACTGGCAGTTGAGGCATCTAGACACGTAGTCAACTATATCTTTTTTCATCTGCATCCACCAGTAGTGCTACCTCAAGTCCTGATACATCTTCGCGGCACCCGGATGGATGGAATACCACGAGCTATGGGCCTCTGCTAGAATCAACNATCCTGAAAGACAAGCAAATGAGGGTCATTAAACTGCCACTCCCTGATGTAATCAAATAAGGAAGATCAAAAAACCACACAGGCTAGAACCCGACCGGGCTCTGAAAGGTCCAATCTCACGAACTGCCTGGCTAAAGCCTGAACATCCATCGCCATAGGTCTCTCTGAGGCTGGTAGACATGTCAAACTCCCCAAACTCTCTGCCCAGCGACTCAAGGCATTGGTAACCACATTGGCCTTGCTTGGGTGAGAAAGAATGGTAATATCATAATCCTTTAACAACTCTAACCATCTCCTCTGACGCATATTCAGGTCCTTCTGCTTAAGCAAGTGCTGCAAACTCCGATGGTCAGTGTAGATCTCACAAGGCACCCCATACAAATAATGACGCCAGATCTTCAAGGCGTGAACAATGGCAGCTAACTCAAGATCGTGGACAGGGTAGTTCTTTTCATGCACCTTCAACTGTCGGGACGCGTAGGCAATCACCCTACCGTCCTGCATCAATACCGCTCCAAGTCACACCCGTGAGGCATCATAATAAACTGTATAGGATCCCAAACCGGTAGGCAACATTAAGATTGGGGCTGAAGTCAAAGCTGTCTTGAGCTTTTGGAAGCTCACCTCACACTCCTCTGTCCACTGAAATGGGGCACCCTTCTGAGTCAATCTAGTCATAGGGGCCACAATCGATGAAAACCCCTCCACAAAGCGACGACAATACCCCGCCAAGCCAAGGAAACTGCAAATCTGCGTAGTTGAGGAGGGCCTGGGCAAACTCTGCATGGCCTCCACCTTCCTCGGATCCACTCGAATGCCCTCACTCGACAACCACGTGGCCTAGGAATGCCACAGAACTCAGCCAGAACTCACATTTGGAGAACTTTGCATATAATCTCTTCTCCCTCAGAGTTTGAAGCACTACCCTCAGGTGCTGCTCATGATCTTCCCGACTCCGGGAATATACCAGAATATCAGCAATAAAAACAATCACGAATAAGTCAAGATATGGCCTGAATATGCTGTGCATCAAATGCATAAAAGCTGCCGGGGCATTAGTCAGCCCAAAGACATAACAAGGAACTCATAATGACCATACCGAATCCTGAAGGCAGTCTTCGGGATATCTGGCTCCTGAATCTTCAACTAATGGTAACCTAAGCGCAAATCAATCTTGGAAAACACCTGTGCCCTGAAGCTGATCAAATAGATCATCAATACGGGGTAAAGGATATCGGTTCTTCACTGTAACTTTGTTCAACTGGCGATAATCAATGTACATACGCATAGAACCATCCTTCTTCTTCACAAACAAAATAGGGGCACTCCATGGTGAAACACTGGGTCGAATAAAACCCTTACCCAATAATTCCTGCAAATGATCCTTCAACTCCTCCTGAGGAATGGAAATGGGCTGAGTGCCCAGCAACAGATCAATGCCAAAATCGATATCTCTATCGGGCGGCATGCCCGGAAGATCAGCTGGAAACACATCGGGGAAATTCGTACCACTGGAACTGAATCAACAGAAGGGGTTTCAACACTGACATCTCTCACATAATCTAAATACGCAGCACACCCCTTCTCAACCATACGTTGAGCTTTAAGGAAAGAAATAACCCTGCTGGGAGTATGATCTAAGGTACCACTCCACTCAATACGTGGAATACCTGGCATAGCCAGCGTCAGGGTCTTGGCGTGACAATCAAGAATATCATGATGGGCCGACAACCAGTCCATGCCCAGAATAATATCAAAGCCAACCATACCGAGTAATAATAGATCAGCCCTGGTCTCAAAACCACGAATAGTAACCAAACACGACCGGTACACGCAGTCCACAACAAGAGAATCTCCCACAGGAGTAGAAACATAAATGGGGGCACTCAAAGAATTCCGAGGAACACCCAAATGTGAAGCAAAATAAGAGGACACATATGAATAAGTAGAGCCGGGATCGAATAGAATCGATGCCTCTCTGTGACAAACCAGAATAATACCTGTGATGACAGAATCGGAGGCAACTTCCTCGGTGTGCGCAGGAATGCAATAATATTTGGCCCGACCGGGCGACCTCTATCTCCTCGGCCTCTGCCCCTGGCTGGCTGGGCAGGTGGGGTAGTAGTAGGAGCTATAACCATAGCCTGAGAACTCTGAGAAGCACGCTGTGGTTGAGCAGTCTATGAAGATGCACTCCTACCAAGTCTGGGGCAGTCCCTAACCACGTGACGTGTATCGCCACACTTGAAGCAAGCTCTGGGAGGACGTGGTGGCTGTGACTGACTGGAGTTAGGTCCGCTGGACTGACCTCTGGAGGTACCCCGCGTAGGAGGCATACTAGAAACTGGAGGCGCATAATAAGGCTCCTGAGGTACTGGTGGAGATGGAGTAGTACCAGCTGCTGGCAAGGCTGAATGAACAGGGCGACCAGAATAACCCCTACCATAACGACCGGCTGATGAAGTACGGGCACCAGAGTAGTGACCCGACTCTCGAAACCTCTTGGCCTTCCTCTCCCCTCGCACTCTGGTGAGCATACCCTCAATCTGCCTAGCAATGATCACTACCTGCTGGTAAGGAATATCCATCTCTAACTCTTGAGCCATGCTGGATCGGATGGGCGAAATAAGACCCTCGATAAACCTCTGAACTCTCTCCCGAACTGTGGCGACCAAAGTCGGTGCATGTCTGGCCAACCTGGTGTAACAGATGGCATACTCTAAGACTGTCATATCACCCTTGCGCAAACGCTCAAACTCCGCGCGCCATAAATACCTGAGGCTCTAGGGAACAAACTCCCTCATAAACATGTCTGAGAACTGGGTCCAAGTCAGTGAGGCCGACTCAACTGGACTGTCCAACTCATAAGTACGCCACCAATCATAGGCGGCTCCCCGAAGATGAAAGGCGGTGAAAGAAACCCCACTAGACTCCACGATGCCCATAGTACATATAATGCGATGACACTCCTCCAAGAATCCCAAGGCGTCATCTGAAGCTAGGCCACTGAATACTGGGGGATCATATTTCTCGAACCTCTCTAGCCTACGTTGCTCGTCCTCTAAGACAGCTGATCCATCCCCGGGCTGTACTAGTGCTTCGGGCGGTACAGGAATAACTTCTGGAACCTACTCCATCGGCACTCTCTGCTTAGGAGTGCGGGCTGCGGGAGTCTGGGCCCCTCCACCGGCCTGAGATGTGGCTGCAGCGAGAGGAAGCAACCCCGCCTGAGCTAAAGTAGTGTACATGCTCATGAACTGAGCTAGGGTCTCCTGGAGCGCTGGAGTAGTGGTAGCTGTAGTAGGTGTACCAGGTGCCTGTGCTCCAATTGGACCTACTGGTGGTACCTCAGCGGCAGTGCGTGCGAGTGCTGTGGCTGTACCTCGGGCTCGTCCTCAACCTCTACCCCGGCCCCGACCTCTGACAGCGTCAGCAGGGGATGCGGGTGCCTAGTCCTCTCGTGTAGCACGTGTCCTTACAATCTGTGAGAGAATAGAAGACAGAAGTTTAGAATTGGTGTCAAAATATCGCACGACAAGGAATTCAAAAGAAATGAAGATTTTCCTAAACAGTTACATAGCCTCTCATAGATAGATACGGACATCTCCATACCGATCAGCGAGACCTTAATAGACCGGCCTGTGTCCCATGACTCCTATGAACCTAGAGCTCTGATACCAACTTGTCTCGACCCTAGATCACCAATTATGAACACGTCATGATGACACCTAGTCTTCACAACCAGGTAAGCCTAACACATTGCGGAAGTAACAACATTTGCGAAATTTGTAATCAAAAGCTAAATGACATGAGTAATGTATACAGTTGCTGCCTGGCACATAAACTTTAATACTTTAAATTCTGAAACCATCCCAAAGACCCGGAAAACCACGGGCAACACAGGCTAAGAATAATACATAACACTGCTTTAATAATCCGAAAAGTCTATAACAAGGAAGAACATAATAGCATCTAGCTAACTAAAGGGTAGAGTGAGAGGGAGACTCTCCGGTCTGCGGACGCGGCAGATATACCTCGTCTCCAAAATGCTCCCTGCAGCTACTGATAATGCGCCTGCGTAGAGGTACCTGGATCTGCACATGAAAAACATGCGCAGAAGAGGCGTGAGTACACCACAGTGATACTCAGTAAGTGCCAAGCCTAACCTCGGTTTGGTAGTTACGAGGAAAGGTCAGGGCCCTACTGAGGCAAAAATAATATAGCAGCAAAAATATTAACAGTGTAGAAATTCGACGAAACTAATGAACGTAGCAGTTTAATAAGATAGCTCAACAAAATAATAATACTACAAAGACAGAATAGAAATGCAGAGTAAACACAACTAAATTGCAACAAGAATGCCAACGAGGGTCTCCTAGGATACTGTCCAGTAGCCCTTTCCTCAACTGTCCAATGGATCTCTCGGGATACCGTCCTGTCGTCCAACTCTCATATCAATATCAAAGGATCTCCCGGGATATCGTCTCGTAGTCCCAAAATTAAAGTGCTGGGGGATCTCCCGGGATACCGTCCCGTAGTCCCAAAATAAAAGTGTTGGGGGATCTTTCGGGATACCGTCCCGTAGTCCCAAAATAAAAGTGCAGGGGGATATCCTGTTAATCGAACCCGTAGTCCCAAAGTAAACAAACAAGGGGGGAGCTTCCGGAATCCCACATCCGTAATCCCAATGTAAATGCGCAACCAAAATTAGAGAAATATTCAGTAATTTAAGTACAACAATACAAAACAACAAATAATACTGGCCTAACATGCTCCACGTAATTACAATTAAGGAAATTTATGCAATTAGGCAATTTGGATCAATTAGACTTGCTCTTCTACACTAGCACATGCTAGAATAGCAAGTAGGATAAAGCAAATATGAAAGAAAATCCAGTTCAAGTATTTAAGTAAAAATTCAGGTTTCAACAATTAGCTCAAGTACGCGCTCCTCACCTCACGTACAAGGCATCCAATTACCAATTATCACATCCTAAGGGACGAAGTCCCCCACACAAGGTTAGGCAAGCCACTTACCTCGAACCGGTGCAAAATAAACTAAGGAACGATGCCTTCGCCATGAGTATCCGACTCCAAATGGGCCAAATCTATTCAATTCAATTACATATCATAAATAATATTGTAAACAACTAATTTAATATAAAAATTAAAGCTAGGGCGTGAAAGCAGGTAAAATGACCAAAATGCCCCTTCAGCCAACGTCTCGGAATCGAATAATTTTCACATTTTCAGAATCCTCGTACTCTCACGAATCTAAGCATATAAAAATCTCCCAAATCGGAGGTCAAATGCCCCCTCAAAACACAAAAATTAAGTCTAAGAAGTTTCACCCATTTTTCCCAATTTTAGACCCTGAATTTGAATTCTAATGATTGATTTAACTAGGAAATGATGAAATATAACTAGTAAGGATCAAAGCAACGTTACCTAATGATCTTCTATTCAAAATCCACTCAAAATCGCCTTCTCCCGAGCTCTCAATTGATTTTTACACTTTTGAAATAAACCCTCGGATTTTCTCTTTAACAGAACAGTGGTTTCCGTTTTTGCGGCAGCGGTCCCGCTTTTACAGAAGAATCAACCACTTTTGCGGTTCAACTAATGGGACCAAAGTCCGCTTCCGCGGACCAGTAACCGGATTTGCGGTTCCGCTTATGCGGAAAGGAGACGGCTTCTGTGGTTCTCCTGAGGTGGGGCCAATTCTGCTTATGCAGTGACATAGCCGCTTATGATGTGCTGCTTCTACGGTTCCCAAGCCGCAGAAGCGGAAATACTAGAAGAAATAATATCAGTTGCAACCAAACTTAGAAATTTACCCTGTTAGCCATCCGAAATCATCCCGAGTCCCCCGGGACCTCAACCAAAATCATCAATACCACCTGAAACCTTATTCAAACTTCTTACCAATCCTCAAAACATCTCAAACAACACCGAAAACCCGATTAAATCAAGGATTCAAGCCTAAGAACTTCAAATTCATCCAAAATACGCTTTCGATCAAAAACCTAACCCAACCTCATCCGAACGACCTGAAATTTTGCACACACATCCCAAATGACATGACGAAGCTACAAAAACTTCCAAAATTCAAATCTGACCCTCGGATAAAAAACTCACTGTCGGACCGGAAACTTCAAAAATTCAAACTTCGGCATTTCAAGCCTAAATGAGCTACGGACCTCCAAATTACATTTCAAAATCGCTTCCAACCCCGAAATTACCTAACGGAGCTAACAAAACTATCAGATTTCCATTCCGAGGTCGTCTTCACACTGTTCCGACTACGAACCATTTTCCAACTCTTGAGCTCTCATTTAGCAACTAAGTGTCCCAAAACACTCCGAATCCTAATACCGAACGTCCCGACAAACCAAAATAGCAGAAATGAGCTGAGGGAAAGCAATTAATGGGGGATCGGGGAGTAAATTCCAAAAATGATTGGCCGAGTCGTTACATTTTCTATCTTAGAAGAAAGATTCATTAGACTAAGATTTTGATCCTAGGAGAAAATTCACCATACCAGGTTTTCTATCTTAGGAGAACAATTCATCAGACAAAGATTTTGATCTTAGGAGAAAATTCATCAGACTAGGTCTTCTATCTTAGGAGAACAATTCATCAGACAAAGATTTTGATCCTAGGAGAAAATTCATCAGACTAGGTCTTCTATCTTAGGAGAAAGATTCATTAGACTAAGATTTTGATCCTAGGAGAAAAATTTTCAGACTAGGTTTTCTATCTTAGAAGAAAAATTCATCAGAATAAGATTTTGATCCTAGGAGAAAGTTCATCAGACTAGGTCTTTTTATCTTAGGAGAAAGATTCATCAGTCTAAGATTTCTATTGGGAGGAAAATCCATCAGACTAGGACTCTTATCCTATGAGGAAAAATGTGAAGAGCAATGACAAAATTTTATGCACACTAACAAGATAGGTAAAAACAAAGATTTGAGAAACTTCCCTTTGTCGGTTCTTCTTCTCCTTCTTCTCTTTTTTTTCTTTTCTTTTTATTTCTGATGTTTGAACCAACTTGCTTGCATTGATTTGTTCCTATTTCAAACAAAGAAAACTTGTGAGTTTAAATGTAGTGGTTAGTTTGTGGCCTTGACTTTGAAGGCGGTTGCATCTGCACTTGCCAAAATAACTTTGATTTCAACTTGGAAGACTTTGTCTGTCATCGACTACCCATTTTATTTCAACCCTTATCACAGAAAACACCTATGTTCCATTCAATCCCAATATCCTCTATCTATTGCATTTTGATCATGAATTGACATTTACCGAACCCTTGCATTTCACATGAATCCAAAGCATGTTATTGTTACCAACTCAGTGTGCAGACCACTTTTCCCTGACTTATGTCATTTTGATGTGCTAGCCAAATTCATTTTGTGCAATTGGAAAGTTGGTAGTAAATTTTGAAGTCATTTCTCACTTGTTCTAACCAAACAGACTCAAGAAGGGACTCGAACAAAACAAGAGGAAAAATATAAGGGACAAGAGAAAGAGATGATACCTAACAAGAAAATTACAAATTAGAAACTTATCAGATGTGGATACCAACTCTAGTAACCATGACATTCACCTTTGAATTAAGTGGCCTAATCTCTCAAGCGAGTCTAATATTCCATTCTTGTTGTACCTCTTCACTGTGAAACTGGGGTTCATCGCTTCCATTATGCCATTTTATCCACAATCCTCAGTCGACTTGTAGTGCCCTGAAGGGTTTTCACCATCAAGCCTCTCACATTTTGCTCTTTTCTCAACTCACCGTCGCCTTACGGTGCCCATGAGGGTTTTCACTGATAAGACTCTCTCATTTTATCATTTTCTCTCTTTATACTGAGAACAAGGTATTACCCGTGATGCTGGAAGATCATACTTTTACCGCACGCTTGATTTGACATCCTTAAAGATTGGTCGGAAGGTCTTTATTTGGACCGTAATGTAGGGTTTTGGACGTGGTTGGAAATAAAGGGTGACATGAAGACTCAAAATAATTTAAGATGAAAGGTTCAAAATTACAACTTCTAGAATCAGATATTTTGGCAAAATTAAAACTTGTGCCTTAGTTTCTTGGAATCTGGGAACTTTTTTTCTGATTTTTGCTTTGATGAAAATTTCTAAGAAAGACTGCTCCACTCTTGACTTTGTGGGATTATGAAATATTTTATTTGGTGTGACCGAATCGTAAGGATGCTTACATATCTTGTGGTGACAAGAATCAGGTCGAACGTAGTTCAAATACAAAGTTATTTTTTTCTTTTCCTTTTCTTTTTCCTTTTTTTCTCTTTTTTTTTTCTTTTTTTCCCTTTCCTTTTCTCCTTTTTCTCTTTTTTTTTTCTTTTCTAGTTCCCAACTCTGCTTCTGATTCCAAAAAAGGGGTATGAAACAAAACAAATTAAGGCTCAAAAGGGGTAGATTAAAGTGCTTGGGGTAGCAGAGTAAAATTCCTTCGTCATACCAAGCTTTAAGAATGCCAAGTACAACATGCAATCAAAGAGTATCTATTGATGGCATCAATACAAATAAAAAATGCCAATGGGCAATACCTTTGTCCCAATGAATGACCCTTTCCAGTTCGAAGCAGACTTGACTCAGCCTTATCTTGATGTGGAAGAATGCATTTCAATACTGACTGATTTACCTCAAACTGCTTGAGAGGCATTTCCTTGTTATATGCTCTTATCAACCTCTTGATTTTCCAGACTAATTACCTCAGTTTCACTCAACTCAAAGTTCAAGTCATCTCAGAATGCGTGAATCTTTAATTGTTTCCTCAAACGTATCCTTTTATCATATTTAAAATTGTGCCATTGCTTTATGATTGGACTAACTTTCAAGATCAGGCTGAGAATTATTCGTGCATGTCATGTCACTAGAGTCGGCATGAAAAAAACCATAAAATGAAAAGTGACCTAAACAAAACTGACTAGAACTAATAGAAGATAGGAAATTGCATTAAACAGATGGTGAACAGGGTTTGAACAAAACAAGCAAAATAGACATGGGTTACAACCCTAGAACAATCCTAGATAATACTAGATGAGTTACTACCACTAAACGAACTAGGAAACATAAGAAGAGAAAGAGTTTGAGCTACAAGACAATATTCGTATTACCACCCTGAAATAACCCAAGCAAACAGAAATGACAGAAAAATAAAACACCAAAACTCCTCCCTGGCTAGCCAAGAAAGGAGTGTCTTTCCAATTACCAAGCTCGACATCTTAGCCACTGGGTTGCACATCAAAATTACTGGACCTTCACCAATTTCAATATCATTAACTTTAGTCATCAAGTTCTCCAGAGGATTCTCATACTCCCTATCACCACGCATCATCCCTATGAAGTGTGCATCATCATGTGCAGCTAAAGAATTATGTGCGATGTTCTGAGTGTCACTGTCCTGAATAACAATTATCCCTTCTTGAATCATTATTTCTATCTCTCTTTTTAAAACCCGACAACTTTCGACATTGTGCCTGTCACGACCCAAAATCTACTAAGAATCGTGGTGGCGCCGGACATCGTCGTCAGGCCAGCCAACTCAAATACTTAATTAAACATCATTATAACACTTTAGAAAATCCAGGATTTTTCCTTAGTTATTAAGAAATTTTAAAGGATACAGTTTCAAATCAAATTTAAATGTTGAACAGTTAATACAATACTTCAAAACCATCCCAGAAACCCTGTGTCACAAGTGCATGAGCAACTATCGATATAAAAAAAATACAATATATGTCCGAAATACAGTGGACAGGGAAATAATAATAAGAAAATACTGGAGGGAACTATACTAGCTGCGGGTCGTCTCGAACAATGCAGCTCACCTAGTCCCAGAGTCATCCATGCTGCCACGACCAGTAGGCTGCTAGAGGTATATATACCTGTGCAACAAAAATGCACAGAAGTGTAGTATGAGTACGTAATCAACATGTACTCAGTGAGTATCCCGCCTAATCCTGAAGAAGTAGAGACGAGATGGTCAACTTTGACGCTCTCTAATGGTCCAATAATGATTCATCCTTAATATGTGTATATTAAACAGTGGATTTATTTTATAAACATGATTGTAATCCAAATAGAGGAAACAAGTAAACACGTAATTCTTTCATATGAAAATTTCCAGAATTTCTCTTTAAATATAATCCAAATATTTTTCAGCCACAAAAGGGCAGTAATAACTTAATCAAGTTCAGGCAGCAACGCAAGCATGCGCAAATCACACCGAGGCGATTCCCCGATCCAACAAAAATAAATGTGCATTTGCCGAGGGTCGACGGCACGTCTATAGATGCATCTGTTGATCTGCCGAGGCATTCGGCCCGTACCAAAATAAATACACGCAGACAAACAATCAGTCAAGACGTCAACATGGAGCAATTATCCAAGAAAGGCCAATTCTCTTTAATAATTTGAGAAAATGAAGCTTAAGTCTTTTTAGAAATCCATTTATTAATTTAATGTGATCTAAGCAATTCAAACCATCAATGGGTTCACAATTAATTCAAATATAACATGCTTTTGGGTCCTAGACTACCCGGACAATAGCATAATAGCAGCTACGCACGGACTCTCGTCACCTCGTGCGTACATAGCCCCCACAAATAGGAGCACTTAACTAGTTTAACTCACCTATGGGGTAAATTCCCCCTCACAAGATTAGAAAGGAGACTCACCTTGCTCCAATGATCCACAACCGACATTCTACATTCTTCCGAAGACTTGCACCAACGCGCAATGCTCCAAAACTAGCCAACGATCATATAAATCCATTAATACATGATCAATTATACTTTACAACCCAATTTATAACAATTCCTAACCCCGAATGAAAAGTTGACAAAAATGTCCTCGGGCCCACGTGCCCGAAACCCGAAATTTCTCGAAGGTAAAGTTTACCCATAAACTCTCTAACTCAAATATATGATTTTCTCTTAATTCCATACCCAAAATCATGGTCAAAATTCAAGAATACTAGTTTTCTAGGTTTTCCCCTCAAACCCCAAGTTTTCTGCAATTTCCATATCTAAATCCATATATAAACCTTGTATTTAAATCAAAACTAGCATAAATTACTTACCTCATGATGAATGATGGAACTCCCTCTTCATAAGCTCCAAAAATCTCCCAACCCAAGAGAAAAAATGGGTGAAATGAACCCAAATCCCGATTTTTAAACATTCTGCCCAGCCCAGGTCCGCCCTTCTTTGCGTTCGCGGTCTCCCGCTCGCATTCGCGAAGGCCAGTCACCCAGACCTTTGCGTTCGCATACAAGGCCTCGCGTTCGCGTAGGATAAAGACCCCAGGTCCAACTTTTCCTTCTACGCATTCGTGATCCCCTACTCGCGTTCCCATAGCAGCTCAGTCCGCCCTTCCGCGTTCGCGACTTCCTCTTCGCGTTCGCGAAGGCCAAAACCTGTAGCCTCCCATTTTCCTCTTCGCATTCGCGAGACTTGCTTCACGTTCTCTAAGAAGGAAGCCAGATACCAGCAACCAGCAACAGTTTTTAACCCAAATTCGATTCGTTAACCATCCGGAATCCACCCGAGGTCCCCAGGACCCCAACCAATCACACCAACCAGTCCCATAACATATTACGGATTTACTCGAGGCCTCAAATCATAACAAACAACGCTAAAACCATGAATTACACCCCGATTCAAGCTTTATGAACTTTAAACTTTTCAACTTCTATTTTCGATGTTTAAACCTATCAAAATCATATCAATTGACCTCAAATTTTGCACACAAGTCATATTTGACATTATGAACCTACTCCAACTTTTGGAATCGGATTCTGACCCCGATATCAAAAAGTCCACTTCCAGTCAAACTTCTCAAAAACCTTCAAATTTCTATCTTTAGCCAAATGGCTTCAAAATGACCTACGGACCTCCGAATTCACTTCCAATCGCGCTCCCGACTCTAGAATCACCATACGGAGCTACTCCCAATCTCGAAATCCCAAACGGACATCGATAATGCTGAAATGCAGTCCAAGACAAACTTAAGAAATTTCTTCCAAAATGCTAACTTCCATAATAGGCGCCAAAATGCTCCCGGGTAATCCAAAACACGATTCGGGCATACGCCCAAGTCCGATATCATCATACGAACCTACTGGAACCTTTAGATCCCGATTCCGAGGTCGTTTACGCAAAGATCCAATCCTAGTTCATTCTTTCAACTTTTAAGCTGCTCAAATGAGAATTTTCATTTAAATTTAACTCCGATCTTCCTGAATTTAAATTCCGACCATGCGAGCAAGTCACAATACCTGAAATGAAGCTGCTCATGGCCTCAGATTGCTGAACGACGCGCTAGGGCTCGAAATGACCGGTTGGTTCGTTACATTCTCTCCTACTTAAATATATGTTCGTCCTCGAACGTGTTGAGAACTACATTGGAGTAGTCTGAAATCACTGTTTAGCACCTCGTGCACCTTCCCGTGCTACCACAACTTAGTTGAGCACATTAGCTCGATAAGTTCTAAAGAAACTCCCCTTTATTCAAGCAAATAAGCCTTAGAGCCCAATTCCAACATCTGGAATTCTATGCCAGGCCTGTTTCAAACATACGATAATCGTATCAATCACTATACGATGTACTCAAACATGACTGCATAACTCTGCTGAATTCACACTTTGCATCACTTCACTCATAAGACCACAATAACATTTCTATTTGAATTAATCGAAATTCCATGAATCTGATGCTCCCATTGCACCTCATGACCTATATAGGTCTTACTCTAACTATTGCAACACCGCCACGATGGATGAGATGCCGAAATACGTAATCAACTGCCGAGTCAACCAATTATCGAGTCCATACTTCTAATAAGAAACATTACCACATTCTGAACCAAATAATGATCTTCGCTTCTTAATATACTTCATATAATCAGATTGCACTGATCCTAAATCCCATAATCTCATCTTACCCAGTATGACCTGCTCAGGCAATAAGCCACTCCGAATGCGATCACAAGTCTTATATGACGCCACAATATGGCAACATGCCACCAATATGAACATAAACACAAACGAAAATCGAACTCTGGAAGGAATTACGTAACCCCCACACTAGTACGGACTTTCCTTAGAAGATAGGAAGCGAAACACACAAAAAAAACATATAGAGGACCAGATTCGACATCACACTGTTACAGTGCGAAACCCAATCCAAATAACATACCCATGGCGGCGTGCCACCCGATCCACACATAGATCTCATATAAGGAGATTGCACTTCGAGCTGAATCTGCTCATCACAATAAAAATATCGAATTTCGCTAAGCACGCCAAGTGCATAATACCGTACCTGAGAAAACACATAGCGCTATAGGGTACAAAACTCAAGCACAACTGAGGTGCGATACAAGATCTAAATTCAAGAGCCATCCCGCTCAGATAACATCATCGCAACGCGGAACCTCAACACATAAGAATTTACAGAGCCATCTCATAACTTATACGGTGCAATACATCATTACCTGGAATAGCGGATGACAAAATAACACCTCGACTGTTCTTCCATAGGGAACATTTGCTGAAATGAACACAAGTGGCCTGATATAAAGCCTTGTTCACAAATAAATAAATCTACCGATCTCAAGCCGATTTTTGATTGCACCAACTTGGCCAATGACCTTTCAAAGGTCCGTAGTAACTCCCTTTTGCCTCATATCACGTAAGGCTAACCATCATAACCGGAGCAACCTTCTCAGTTCATAACCCAATAGACAAAGTGCCCTCCATGCATAAATTCTCAAATTAATGATATTACCACAATCCTCATACTTGTTTTAAATCTTTGGCCAATCAAGTGACTACATGTCACAATTATACAATCTTCCCGTGGGACACGCTCCCACAATCTTTCGAAATAAATAACGGGTCCGCACATCTAAACCATCAGACGCACTAACGCTGAAAAGCTATCCAGAATCCTTAACCAGGAGGCAAAGCCTGTTCCACAACACATCGATCTCAGGTGACGCGGAGGACAATACCAATTTACTCTAATCATTCAACCCCTTCCTTGCTCATCCGAGCCCGTGACATCCTTGTCAACACCGAACTGCAACCTTAATCCTCACTTCACATTTCCATACCTCCCACCACACCCAACGTGCCAATATACGATAGGACACGATTTTCATCATAACTCTGAATTCATTAATATTTTCACATTTCATCATATAAGAACCTTGAACTTAACTCACTTCAAGAGAATCATAGCAATACAGTTAATTTGCCATAACCGTAGAATATGCAAATCTGCAAGTAGTGGTCCAAGCCACCATAACCCTTCCGGAATCCGCTTCCACTTAACAAGCCATAACAGAAGATGCCCCTGATAAATCATCAATCACGGCGGCCGACAGGCCTCACACATACCCCCATAACTCATACACATAACTTGATCTCACAGACCGAAGTGATCACTAGCCCCAATATGCCAATTCAACTATGGCTAATCAATTTACCTTCTTCCAATTCCTCCTTGCTTGCCTTAAAAATTAGACTAACTCCATTCAACACATAACATACTCCATCTACACTTACGCCAAGTGTCCTTGAATCATGAGACCATGCTGTCTCAATTCCCATGAACTATTTCATAACACCCAAATGCTACACCGCTAGTCAAACATCCCGGAACATTCTGTGCCTCTTCTCATAAATTGCTACAAAGCTTGATTCTTAATTGTACCTACAAGCTCGACATCATTAGGCACCACACTTTACCTCTTGAATTCACTAGGACGGTTACTGAGAGCCACCCGCTCTGACTTGGTCCCGAATATAATCAACTCCATGAATCTTCTAGCACATTAATACCCTCTCAACGAAGCACCTGGCAGAACCACTCCCCTTTAAACCCACTTCTATACAACGTATAAATTTTGAATCTTTTCATAAGTTCGAACATGAGCCCATAAGGCTAACCATAGCACATCCTTAATAATTCCTCCTCTCAATTTACTACCTATGGTCTTTTCTCGTAGCTGAATTAATCCATTAATATGCTAATAAATAGAAATCATGCAAGTAGTTAATCATACAGCCCAATCATAAGCGGTGGGACTCTCCCACTTAGCGAAGATATCATTTCACCATTCTTGAGTTCGCACGAACTTTTTACCTCTTATTGACATAAGCTCGCGCCATAAGTTATCAAAATTTCTCGGAATCTTCGTGTACATCCCCATCTTTCATATTCTGAGACATCATCTACATTCGCACGACCGATCTCTTTGTTGAACAACCAATATAATTCCTTGCAGAAGCTTCGCCAACCATGCGACCGCTAATCTGCTCATGGGGAATAACCCACCTAGGGGAATTACTTCCTGACATCTTCCCACGCTGCTGCACGGGGTACATTCACTATGACACCAATAGCCCATCCTGAGTCCGAGCTCACCTTCCAGCTGCACAAGTCCATTCGCCCCTTGCGGACATCAATTAAATGTGCGGCAACATCCTTCCAAATTCAGGGTTATGCTGCACCCTCCTCCATTTCAAGCAGCTCCTTTTCGCCATATCAATCTTTCGCCGCATAATAGCCCATACTTCAAATCATACCCGCAGACTTCAATCACCAATCATTAAAATCCCCAACTCGATCCAAACTCTTCTTAGGGCGCGTAGTCTTCCTACTACCAAGCCCATATGCACACCCGCCACTCTCCCACTTTGGCGAAACTCATCTCCTTAATCGGTTACTCGACCTTGCTCCTCATACATGGCCTTCTAGAAATTTTAAGCACCGCCTGGCACTTCCCGCATATCCTTCCTCATACTTTACTGCTCAATTGTTGCATTAAATAACATCTATATTCGTGGCACTTGAACCCACCATTGCTACTAACTTTAAACCTTTCCAAAGGTCATCTTTATCGAGCTGTCAACATCAGAAATTCTGATTCGATCTTAAACCACTGCATCATGCGATATCTGACAGTTGTACCTCCAATATTATTTCATAATACCCTGCCATAAAGGCGAATTGTAGCAAATTATAACACCAACAACTTAGTACGTTCAATCAGGACCACGACACCCTCTCATAAAAGAAAGCTCAACCACGCTTGCAATACCAAGCCTCATTACTTTCACCAGCCAACACCTGACCATTCTTAGTTCGATTGACTTCCCCCCGCGGGGAATAAAATACTGAATCCCTTGATTATACGCTGAGTAAACCTCTCTTCAATTCATTCACTGCCCCGACACATGGGCAACACCCTACCATTACGACAACACTGTGGAGTAATCGCTCATAAGCATCATGGCAACCTGTGCCTAGCCTCAAGGCTCTTAGAAGTTCTGTTATTGAGCTGAAACAATAGAATATCCCTCCATAATGCGACTATAATAGTCCAATCAACTATACTGGGAGAATCATCCCGCACCACATTTGTAGTGCCATTACAATCCTTCAATTTTTGATTTATAACAAGCACTTGTGTAAGATGGAATAGGAAGAAATCAAAGGCATAAGCCTCAAAGGAATCGAACCGCACGATAAGGAAATCAAGAAGGGAAGTACTCCTAATAGCCCTGTAGCCTCTTGAGGATAAGTACAGATGTCTCCGTACCGATCCGCGAGACTCTACTAGACTTGCTCATGACTCGTGAGACCAACGGGAACGTAGTGCTCTGATACCATGTGGTCACGACCCAAAATCCACTAAGGGTCGTGGTGTCGCCGGACACCGCTGTCAGGACAGCCAACTAAAATACTCAATTAAACATCATTTTAACACTTTAGAAAATCCAAGATTTTTCCTTAGTTATTAATAAATTTTAAAGGATACAGTTCCAAATCAAATTTAAATGTTGAACAGATAATACAATACTTCAAAACCATCCCAGAAATTCGGTGTCACAAGTGCATGAGCAACTATCAATATAAAAAAAAATACAACATATGTCCGAGATACAGTGGACAGGGAAATGATAATAAGAAAATACTGGAGGGAACTACACAAGCTGCGGGTCATTTCGAACAATGTAGCTCACCTAGTCCCAGAGTCATCCATTCTGCTACACCCAGTAGGCTTCTAGAGGTATATATAGCTGTACAACAAAAATGCACGGAAGTGTAGTATGAGTACGTAATCAACGTGTACTCAGTGAGTATCCCGCCTGATCCCGAAGGGGTAGAGACTAGATGGTCAACTTTGATGCTCTCTAATGGTCCAATAATGATTCATCCTTAATATGTGTATATTAAACAGTGGATTTATTTTATAAACATGATTCTAATCCATATAGAGGAAATAAGTAAAAACGTAATTCTTTCAAAAAGAAAAGTTCCAAAATTTCTCTTTAAATATAATCCAAATATTTTTCAGCCACAAAAGGGAAATAATAACTTAATTTAGTTCAGGCAGCAACGCAAGCATGCGCAAATCACACCGAGGCGACGGCCCGATCCAATAAAAATAAATGTGCACTTGCCGAGGGTCAACAACACGCCTATAGATGCATCTATTAATCTGCCGAGGCATTCGGCCCGTTCCAAAGTAAACACACACAGAAAGACAATCAGTCAAGAAGTCAACATGGAGCAATTATCCAAGAAAGGCCAATTCTCTTCAATAATTTGAGAAAACGAAGCTTAATTCTTTTTAGAAATCCATTTATTAATTTAATGTGATCTAAGCAATTCAAACCATCAATGGGTTCACAATTAATTCAAATATAACATGCTTTTGGGTCCTAGACTACCCGGACAAAAGCATAATAGTAGCTACGCGCGGACTCTTGTCACCTCGTGCGTACGTAGCCCCTACAAATAGGAGCACTTAACCAGTTTAACTCACCTCTGGGGTAAATCCTGCCTCACAAGATTAGAAAGGAGACTCACCTCGCTCCGAAGATCCACAACTGGCATTCTACATTCTTCAGAAGACTTGTACCAATGTGTAATGCTCCAAAACTAGCCAACGATCATATAAATCCATTATTACATGCTCAATTATACTTTACAACCCAATTTATAACAATTCCTAACCCCAAACGAAAAGATGACAAAAAATGCCCTCGGGCCCACGTGCCTGAAACCCAAAATTTCTCGAAGGTAAAGTTTACCCATAAACTCTCGAACTCAAATATATGATTTTCTCTTAATTCCATACTCAAAATCATGGTCAAAATTCAAGAATACTAGTTTTCTAGGTTTTCCCCTCAAACCCCAAGTTTTCTACAATTTCCATGACTAAATCCATATATAAACCTTGTATTTAACTCAAAACTAGCATAAATTACTTACCTCATGATGAATGACGGAACCCCCTCTTCAAAAGCTCCAAAAATCGTCCAAGCCAAGAGAAAAATCAGTGAAATGAACCCAGTCCCGATTTTTAAACATTCTGCCCAGCCCAGGTCCGCCCTTCTTCGCGTTTGCGGTCTCCCGGTAGCGTTCGCAAAGGCCAGTCACCCAGAACTTCACGTTCGCGTACAAGGCCTCGCGTTTGCGTAGGCCAAAGACCCCAGGCCCACCTTTTCCTTCTACGCGTTTGCGATCCCCTCTTCGCATTCGCGTAGCAGCTAATCCTGCCCCTTCGCGTTCGCGACTTCCTCTTCGTGTTCGTGAATTCCAAAACCTGAAGCCTCCCATTTTCCTCTTCGTGTTCGTGAGACTTGCTTCGCGTTCGCGAATAATGAAACCAGATACCAGCAACCAGCAATAGTTTTTAACCCAAATTCGATCCGTTAACCATCCGGAATCCACCCGAGGCCCTCGGAACCCCAACCAATCATACCAACCAGTCCCATAACACATTACAGATTTGCTCGAGGCCTCAAATCATAACAAACAATGATAAAACCATGAATTACACCCCGATTCAAGCTTTATGAACTTTGAACTTTCCAACTTCTATTTCCGATGTTTAAACCTATCAAATCATATCCGATTGACCTCAAATTTTGCACACAAGTCATATTTGACATTATGAACCTACTCCAACTTCCGGAATTGGATTCCGACCCCGATATCAAAAAGTCCACTTCCATTCAAACTTTTCAAAAACTTTCAAATTTCTATCTTTTGCCAAATGGCTTCAAAATGACCTACGGACCTCTGAATTCACTTCCGATTGCGCTCCCGACTCCAGAATTACTATACGGAGCTACTCCAAGTCTCGGAATCCCAAACGGACATCGATAACACTGAGACGCACTCTAAGCCAAACTTAGGAAATTTTTTCCAAAATGCTAACTTCCACAATAGGCGCCAAAACGCTCCCGGGCCATCCAAAACCTGATCCGGGCATACGCCCAAGTTCGATATCATCATACGAACCTACTGGAACTTTCATATCCTGATTCCGAGGTCATTTACTCAAAGATCCAATCATAGTTCATTCTTTCAACTTTAAGCTGCTCAAATGAGAATTTTAATTTAAATTTAACTCCGATCTTCCTGAATTTAAATTCCGACCATGCGAACAAGTCACAATACCTAAAATGAAGCTGCTCATGGCCTTAGATTATTGAACGACGTGCTAGGGCTCAAAACAACTGATCAGTTCATTACAGTGCCTTTGGGCATTGGAATGATATTCACACCTTTTAGAAGGATCGAAGCTTCTTGCACGCGGGTCCACGTGATTCGGAGGAATAGGTGCAATCAGGTCATGATTCTTTAATTTTTCAAACAAGCTTGCATAGGACTCTCCTATTGGTGTAAAATTATCTCTCAACCTTTGTTTACCTCTATACCCCTGGCTTGGATGTGGGTCATGGGGCACCTGAAAATTTTGTGGAGGCTGGTGGGGATTTTGCAGTGCTAGTGCTCGCTTTTTTGGGTGACCCAGTAGTTGGACAGAGGACTAGACATTTTTAGGAGGATAGTACTGAGGTGGATTATGTGGAACTCGGGGATAGGTTTGGGGTTGGAGTCGAAGCTGAGTATATTTCTGAGGCAGACCCGTTGGGCTATGTCGTGATCCTGAGACAACCATGGCAACATCATTCTATTTCTTCTGACCTGGCAAGTTTCCTGTGTCATGCTGAATTGCCTGTGTTGTAGCTTTTAAGGCAGAATAGCTGATGATCTTGCTTGACTTCAATCCCTCTTCCACCATTTCTCCCATTTTTACCACATCATTGAAAGACTTACCAATGGGTGAGATCAAATGGCCGAAGTAAGTAGGCTCCAGGGCTTGAAGAAATTATTCAACCATCTCATCTTCTTCCATCGGAAGATTGACCCATGCAAATTGCTCCCTCCATCAGAACCCATATTCTTTAAAGCTTTCACTGGGCTTCTTTTCTACCATGTTTTGGGACAGGCGATCCGGGACAATGTCTATGTTGTACTAAAAATGCCGAGCAAAGGCTTGAGCCAAATCGTCCCATATGTACAACCTACTGGCGTCCTGGCGGGTGTACCATTCTAGAGCTACCCCACCCAAACTCTGGCTAAAGTACAATATCAATAATTCATCTTTTCCCCTGGCGCCTCTCATTTTACTACAATAACCTCTCAGATGAACTACAGGATCCCCGTGTCCGTCATACAAGTCAAACTTGGGCATCTTGAACCCGACAGGTAGTTGAACATCAGGGAACAAAGACAAATATTTATAAGCCACACTCACCTAGCTTCCTTACCCTTGCATATTTCTCAATGATTTCTCCAGACTCTTTACCTTCCTAAATATCTCCTTTTTCTCCACGTTCATGGGTGGTTTCTTATTTTCTGCATGATGCTCAAAGTGGGGAGTGTATGAGTAAGGATTTTGGACCTTGAAGGTGGGTTTCGGGGCATAGTATTGGGTATCTGGAGATGGGAATATGGTTGTTTTGGCTGGTGGATCATGGAAAGTTTGGGACGAAGCGCCAAGATAGGAGCTGTAAGGGGTAAATCCCAGGGCATGTTGAAGGGAAAGATCAACGGTATTGGGCATCTGGGCTTGGGACAGTGGTGGAATAGAGGCATTGTTTTTTGTATAGTTGGTAGAGAATGAAGGTGGAGGATGTCCCTTAATCCAGGACGGACTCATTTCCTCCATCTATTGTTTCAACCTTTGGACCTCCTCTTTTAATTCAAATTCCGACCCTACAATCTCCCTCGAGGGTTCAATAACTCCTGTATCCAAGTCTTTGCTAGCCATGGCTTCCTTTCTTTTTGACCTTATGTTTTATGGAAAAATCACCAAAGTGCCACAAACTAACCACCCTCTATTATTATAACAATGAAAGTAACAAAGAGGAGCAAAACAAAGCCAACATGTTAGCGTTAGGACATTTAAAAGATAGAAATATCATATTGCGTGCAATGCCCCTAGCAATATTTAACGGTTCTAGAATGACTTCAGGGGAGGATGTAAGGCCCCGTGAAATCCCTACTCGAAAACCCAGATCCCGTGGTGCCAAGTTAGGAGCATGTGTTAGCAATTCATAAATACACCTCGCGGTGAGCTTGCGATTCGCGGCGCGGACCTTTTTGGATTGAATAATGCATTAAAAAGTCAAGATTAAGTTTCCAAAAAAATGCAAACAACGCAGTCCAGAATGCGGCCACAAATTAGGTATGCGGACCGCATATCTGCCGCGGAGTTAGTCAGAATGTTGGTTAAAACTGAAGTCATCTATGCGGTCAAAAATGCGGTCGCATAATCGAAATGCGGACCACATAGTCGTCGTATATTTTCCTTGAATTTTGCGAGGGTCAGTTCTGCGGTGCACTTTGTGACCGCAGAACGTGAATGCAGACCACATTCCTGCCGCAGAATCAGTCAAAGTGTCCAGTTTTTGGGGAGCATTTTGTGGTCCATTATGCGGACCGCATGTTTACTCTGTGATCACAAATGCGATCGCATATTTGACTCGGGGCTCCAATTTTCTAATTTTTAACCCGACCTCCATATCGATATATCCTGTGTTATAGCTCATTTTAAGCATTCTTCTGAGCATTTCTATAGGGAGAGAGAGGGTTTTTAGAGAGGGAAAGTCTCCCCATCAAATTACTCCATAAGATATGGCTAAATCCTTGAAGAAAAT
>MU769435.1:0-16518 GCA_026770625.1 Nicotiana glauca
ATATAGATGAATGCTATGTAAAGACTAATCAGTGAAGAAGTTAAATGGGAAGCTTGTTATTAGAACAGTGCAAGTACTTCTTAAAGTAAAAATTAATACTAGAAAAGTATCTAGGTAAAAAAATATCACTAGACTATATTTACAATCACTCAGAAGATGAGCAAAAGGCCAACCTAAAAAGAACTTCAAACTACTAGCACATGTTGAATGCTTGTTTCCTGTGGTACGGCCGTATGAATATCCCTTTTTATTGTTTGATAATGTTCTGTGCATGCAAGTGGCGGTGCAGGATATATATAAGAATGTGCCTTGGCTGAGTGCATTAGTTCTTGCCTTTCGCTTTGACACAGGTTGTATAGACTTCTTTCAAGAATATACCTTTATATCATTGCATCAATCTCGCCATTCATATTATTTTTCAGAGTGAAATTATGCCACTAAGATTTGAAAAGAGAAAGGTCAGAAACTAATCCAGTCAGTAACTGAAGAATTTTCTTATTAGAAGAAGTTAACCTAGATGTGAAGAATTGATGCAGGAAAAGAAATGGGTCAGTTTACAGTATTTTATAACACGTGATTTTTTATCCTTCCTCATGTACAGATAACTCATGTTATAATGAAGATTCAGAATATTTTGACATAAGATTGGTTTGTGAAGCTTAAGATTCAGAGAGCTGGCAACTATTTCACTGTGAGCACCGCTTGAGAATTTGCAAATACTTTTCTGGAAGTGCAACATCAAGATAAAGATTGTTTTCTCCATTCATTATGAAGATGTTGCTTCCTTGCAGCTGGACCAAAACTTTCCTTGGAACTTATTTATGTGGGAATTGTTAAGAAGATATTTTATCATAAAGTTCGAGGTGAAAGATGGCTGTGACTTTACATTTTTGGAAATGTTAATCCATTTTGGAGTTTTTCAGTTTACTTGTTCTTCGATGACATGATTGCTTGGTGTTGAACCTTTGTTTGATTGATCCTTTCCAAAGATAATGTGGAATTTCTTCAAGTAGTACAAACTATGTCACTCATACGCCCGTGCACAGCACGGGCACCACCTATCTAGTAAAAAAATAAGCAAATCATTGTTTGTGGCTGCTATGAATTCTCGCTTTGACCATTTGAACTTCAATTGTAGTATTCATTTAGAGTTGGCACATTTCAGCAAAGCATGAGCAAGCTGTTAAAAAATGGAAATCAAACTCTAATTATTTAGAGATAGAGAAGAAAAGAAAAAACAAAAGCAGGGAAAAAGAAAAGGAAAAGAACAAAAACAACATAGAGAAAACTAACAGTTTTTGGCAGAATAGATCGATGACCCCTTAAATTTATCAGTATATTTTACTCGAAAAAGAGCCAAAACTATCCCTATATTTTATTCGAAAAAGGGCCAAAATTATCCCTAGACTATTTGATTTGGTACAAAATTAGCCCCGTCCATTTATTGAGCCAAAAATGTTCCTATTGTTATTTTAGTGGCTAAGTAATGCCCTTATTACTAACGGATTTGTCTGGAAAAAAAAATTTAATTAATATTCACGTGTCACCGTCCTATTGGCTAATATAAATCCTTACTAAACTTTTAAAAAAAAACCCACCATAACCTATGTTTTGATTGGCCGCACCGATTTTAAACCTGTAATCTAAATCTTTTATTCTTAAAAGACAATGTAACTTATTCTTCTTCCTCTTTTAATTAAGTTCTAGGACGGTGATAAAAGATTTTATCACCACAACAGCAAGAAAAGTAATAGTTTAAGCAAGTAAATGTTGATTTTGGGAATAATATGAAATGAATATGGGAGTAAAATTTCGGATCTTGACTTAGTGACTTAGAAAGTAATTCATTAATAAAATCAAATGGGTATAAAATGGGTATGAGAAAATAATTCATTATTTCTTCCTCTAATTCGATTTCATGGAGATTGGAGAAGAAAGAGAAAGTTGGCAGCGAGGCGGATCCTTTTTTGGGGTGGTCCGATGAAAACCCAGGTTATGTGTTTTTTTTTTCCTGATAAGGATTTATATTTAGACCAATGGGACGGTGACACGTGGATATAAATTAATTTTTTTCAGATAATTCCGTTAATAATAAGGGCATAATTGATCTACTAAGATAACGGTGCGGCATTTTTAGCTCAATAGGTGAACAGAGCATATTTTTGCACCAAATCAAATAGTCTAGGGATAGTTTTGGCCCTTCTTTTATTTAGACGCCCAAACTTAGGCTTGTTCCAATTGAGTACCTGAACACATATATTAGATACTCATTGGGAAAATTTTGAGATAATGACTTGGTTACGAGTCTTTTGTTTAACAGAGCAGGAGTTTTTTTTATATATATTCAAATTAAAGAAAGAAACTAATTTTACCTAATTTAATTAATATTGTCCTAAAATTTCCACATGACATTTTCTTAGCGAGACACTTGGCAAATTGTCATGATTGACTTCTTTCCTTTTAATAACAGAAAAGGCCTAAAAATGTCACTCAACTAACATAAATCTATGTCATCCGTTAAAAGGTCGTCATATTCATGCCACTAACGTTATGCTTTTGGCCTATTTATGTCATTATCTACTAATAATTCCATTTTCTGGTTTTTAAATAATAAAAATTAATTTTTCGGCCCCACCTTTGCCACGTGTCTTTATATTACTGGTTCTTCTTTACTTGACCCTACATTTCTTTTAACCCTGATTATTAATAATTAACCATGCCCAACCCGATAAAATCCAACCATCTTTTAACCCAACCCCTAGTTCCTTGTCACGACCCAAAATCCAACTAGTCGTGATGGCACCTAACCCAACCTGCTAGGTAAGCCAATTTATAACTATCCAATTTAATGAGATTTTTTTAGACAAATAAATGATAAAATAACTGAACCTTAATACTTTTCTCAAGGAGTGGTAGTACACATCATGAGCCTTTAAGATGTTGATTTTTACAAACTGAATTGAAATAAACACATATCGGTTTCAAATAAATATAAATCACTGATTACTGATCTTATTGGGTCGTGACAAGGAATTAGGAGTTGGGTTAAAAGATGGTTGAATTTTATCGGGTTGACATGGTTAATTATACATAATTAGGATTAAAAGAAATGTAGGGTCAAGGAAAGAAGAACCGGTAATATAAAGATATGTAGCAAAGGTGGAGTCGAAAAATTAATTCTTATTATTTAAAAATTAGAAAATGAAACTATTACTAGAAAATGGCATAAATAGGCCAAAAGTATAACGTTAGTGACATTAATAGGCCAAAAGCATAACGTTAGTGGCATGAATAGGGCCACCTTTTAACGGATGACATAGAGATGTCATTTATGTTAGTTGAATGACATTTTTAGGCCTTTTCCGTTTTAATAATAGATAGATTGTCATACCTACCGTTCATAAAAGCACTACTTGAATCATAGAAAATATTGTACTCTCCCTCCATTTCAATTTATGTGAACCTATTTTCTTTTTAATCAGTACAAAAAAGAATGGCCCTTTCCATATTTGAAAATAATTTACCTCTATATAATGATTTATAGCCACACAAAATATATATGTCTCATTTTACACCACAAGTTCAAAAGTCATTCTCTTTTTTCTTAAACTATATGCCCAGTCAAATGGGCAGTGGCGGAGCCATGTTGAAGCAAGGGGTGTCAAGCGACACCTCTTCGCCGGAAAATTACAACTATTTTGCTAGATAATTTATTTTATTTTATGTATATTTACTATACGTTGACTTTTCGATTATTTATATTTTTTATGGAATATATACCACAGCGGAAGCAATAACAGAATCTTATTCACGTGTAATCTTAACAACTAGCACATATGGAGATTTTAGGATTACCTCTTGAAGCGTAAACACAACAAATCTATGTCGTTCTCCAGTTCCTCAGTTGAAAACGCACCAGCAGATTTCCACAGTCTTCTACTGTGTTACCCAAACAATAACCGAAATAGAGAATTTTGGGTGGGCAAAATTCTAGTAGAAACCGCAGTCAGAATCGTGAAAAAACGTCCAGCCCCTATATCCATATATATAGCTGCATTTTTTTTAGGTCAAAACCGTTTTCAAAACCTATTAGGTTTCCTTCTCCCACTAAGGGACGGTTTCCACGTTTTCTTTTCCACTAAGTAACAGTTTCCACTATTTTCTATTATTTAGGCACAATAGGGATCACAGAATTTAATTAACAAGGCTTCTTATTATGATATTAATTTCGAAATCCTGAAATTAATTTCCATCATAGTAAACTACGAATTATTCCACTAAAAATTCGTAATTACACTCCTTAGTTCAATTTCA
The DNA here is from genome assembly GCA_026770625.1 of Nicotiana glauca. NCBI lineage: Eukaryota > Viridiplantae > Streptophyta > Magnoliopsida > Solanales > Solanaceae > Nicotiana > Nicotiana glauca. The sequence goes on from MU769435.1 coordinate 4,315, forward strand.
AAATTCTTCCATAAAACCTTATTTAACTCCCCGTGTTAAGATTCAGATACTAATCAATCAAATTAAATTGCTGATTATTTAATTTATTGATTACTTCCTTTAGACTTACACTAAACTTATTTCATGTGTCGGATACAAAATTCACCGGCCGGATTTACACATGAAAACTTATAAGCTTTCATAAAGGAGTATNGATAAATTATATTTGGTCTTGTGCTACAAACATTCCGATGGCTTGTCCAATTCCATCATTAGATTATGAACATAAACTTTATGACTTACAAGAACCGATGATTTAATCTTCCGTGTATAAGCTAAACTCTATACACTAAATCATCTACTATATAAGCAATGGACACACGAATACATGATCTATTTAAAATAAAACTTTATTGAATAAAATAAATAAATAAATAATTATTCCATAAAGAATATTATAACAATACACATGGTTTATAGTATATCCTAACAATTTTGACATTTCTTAATAAAATTTTTGGATCCGCCGCTGACAATGGATTCACAACTTCACATAAATTGAAAGGGAGGTAGCATAAACATTTATTGTCTATGACTACCATTCATAAAGGCACTGGTTGAATTATATTAGTATTATCTATGAATTATATTATCTTTATTTGAGTGGTTTACAAACAAGTAGCAAAGCAGATTTCAGAATAACTTTGAGAAGACTTTGGTAAGCGGAAGAAGACTTTGTGAAGGAACAACGCAACAATGGCCGATCCTGTAATTGGTGCTACTGTTCAAGTTGCGCTTGAGAAACTGCTTTCTCTCACTATTGAGGAAGTCAAAAGTTTAAGGGACTGTAACAAAGATCTCAAAATGCTGACACAAAATGTATCCATGATCCAAGCTTTCATTCACGATGCTGAAAGAAGACAAGTTGAGGATCAAGCTGTGCAAAAATGGCTCAAGAGGCTTGAGAGAGTTGCTGAAGATGCTGAAAATTTGTTTGACGAATTCAGATATGAATCTCTCAAAGCAAAAGTGATGAAGATCCGAAAAAACCCAATAAGAAAGGTCAGTGGTTTCTTTTCTCATACAACTTTTAAGAGAGAAATGTCTCAAAAAATCAAAAACATCAATGAAGAGTTGAGGGATATCAATCAGTTAGCCAATACCCTTAGTCTCCAACCCCTAAGAGGTCCTCCCCGGCAAATACTACCAATTCGAGAAACAGATTCTGTGGTAGTTGCTTCTGATGTTGTTGGTAGAGACCAGGATGTTGCTGAAATAAAGGAGAAGATGTTGAACATGAGAGAGGATGTTGTTCTGTGCACCATTCCCATAGTCGGTATGGGAGGTTCAGGCAAAACAACTGTCGCTAAGATAATTATCAATGATGAACAGATCAAGCAACAGTTTGAAAAGAGAGCTTGGTTGTGTCTACCTGAAATGTTAGAAACTAAGAGCTTTCTTGAATCAATGCTCGAATCATTGACAAAAAGGAAACCTGAGGTCCAAAGCAGGGATATAATAGTCAAGAAGCTGCAAGATGAATTGGGAGGGAAGAAGTATTTGCTTGTCCTGGATGATTTGTGGCGTGTCGACCCTACAATATGGCATGAGTTTGTGGACACTCTGAGAGGAATAAATACATCCAGAGGAAACTGCATTCTTGTGACTACTCGTTTGGAGAAAATGGCATCCTCAATAGCAATAGATCTTCACAAGTTGGAAGTATTAACAGATGATCATTGTTGGTCCACTTTTAAACAAAGAGCATTTGTTGATGGGAAGGTTCCAAAGGAATTAGTGAGCATGCACAACAAGATTGTTGAAATGTGTAAAGGTCTACCATTGGCAGCAAGTGTGTTGGGAGCCCTCTTACGCAACAAAGAAAAACATGAATGGCAGGCAATTCTTGAGGGCAATCCCCTTGTTGCAGGTGACGATGATAGTGGGGAAAGTAGCTTGAAGAAAATACTAAAACTCAGCTATTTTTATCTACCATCTCCGCATCTGAAAAAGTGTTTTGCTTACTTTGCAATGTTTCCAAAAGATTTTGAGTTTGAAAAGGACCAACTAATCCAACTTTGGATGGCAGAAGGATATCTTCGTCCATTTCAAGAGACCACTGTGATGGAAGACGTCGGGAACAAGTTTTTTGAACTTTTGTTGCAAAATTCCTTGCTGCAAGATGTTGAGCTAGATGAGCACAACAATATAACACACTGTAAGATGCATGATCTTGTGCATGATTTGGCTGAAGATATTTTAAAATCTAAACTATTTGATGCGAAGACGGATGGTGGGGATAATCTTTCTCAAGTTCGATACTTTGGATGGAACTCACCAAGAGATCAAATAGAGAAGATTAACGAGCCTGGACGTTTATGCACGTTGTTCTGGAAAAGCAGTGATATGTCTGAAGATATGCTATTGAGCTTTCAGTTCCTGAGAGTTTTAAATTTGTCCCAGTCAGGCATCGAGGAGTTGTCAGCTTCAATCGGCAAGCTAATATACTTGAGATATCTTGATCTCTCTAGGACTAGTATCGATGCCTTACCCAACTCCATTTGCAAGCTCTACAATTTGCAAACATTTAGAGTCAATTACTGCAACCTCAAGGGGTTTCCAGATGAGATGGAACACATGATAAGTTTGTGACATATATATTACACCTCTAGTCACTTGCAGATACTTAACATGGGGAAATTGAATTGTCTTCAAACGCTGCAGCATTTCAATGTGGGTGTAGAAAAAGGTCGTCAAATAGAAGAATTAGGTCATTTGAAAAACCTTAGAGGTAAATTGACGATCAAGGGTCTGCAATTGGTCCGTAATAGAGAAGAAGCTGGAAGAGCATACCTACGGGAGAAACAGAACATCTACAAGCTAGCATATTTATGGCCTTATCGTGGATGTGAAATCAATCATGAGTCTGTTTTGGATGGTCTTCAACCGCATCCTAACTTGAAAACCTTTGAAGTGAGGAGCTATTTGGGGAGTAGATTTCCTTCATGGTTCAATGAAAAATTTCTACCAAATTTAGTCAAGTTGACATTAAATGGTTGCAGAAAGTGCATAGAAATTCCATCACTTGGCCAACTAAAACTCCTGCGGCATCTTGAGTTATTAGAGTTCCATAAGTTGGAACGCATTGGACCTTCATTTTATGGTGTTGAGCTTAACAATTATGGGTCGAGCAGCAATAATGCCAATATCCAAGTGTTCCCATCACTTAAAGAGCTGGTATTGGACGACATGCCTAGCCTCACTGAGTGGAAGGGAATGGAATTGATACCAACAAGAAAAGGTGGTCGAGACAGAGTTGGAGTAAGAATGTTTCCTGCGCTTGAGAAGTTGAGCATTCGCTGTCAGCGGTTAAAAAGTACTCCAAATCAATTTGAAGTCCTACGTGAATTAAGCATTGAAGGAGTTGACAGTGAAATGCCATTGTTGAACTTGTGCAGCAACTTGACATCTCTCGTAAAGCTTACTGTTTATGATGTGAAAGAGCTCACTTGTCTTCCAGATGAGATGTTACACAACAACAGTTTTTCTCTTCAACATCTATATGTCTCAAGTTGCGAAAAGTTTCGTGAATTGCCACAAAGTTTGTACAATCTCCATTCTCTTAAGAGCTTACTGATTCACTGCTGCACCAATTTCAGTTCCGTTCCTGTTCCCAGTGGAGAGAATCATTTGACTTCCCTCCAAAGACTTCAATTATACGGTTGTGATAGATTGACCAGTTTACCAAGTGGAATGCTAGAGCATTGTCGGTCTCTGGAATATTTGAGCGTCAGCCGCTGTAACAACTTAGTTTCCTTGCCTCATGAGTGGGAAATGCCTTCACTTTCATATTTAAATATATCAAAATGTCCCAAGTTGAATAGTGTACCCGCAGGGGGGCTTCACCATCTCACTGGGTTAAGGGAATTGGAAATTGGTCCTTTCTCAGAGTTGGTGGATTTCGAGGCATTCCAATTGATGTTTAATGGCATTCAGCAGCTCTCGTCCCTTCGTACATTGTGGGTGTACGGACGTGCGAAGTGGGATTCTCTGCCCTATCAGCTTATGCAACTCTCTGCCCTAACAGAGATGAAAATATTTAATTTCGGAATCGAGTCCCTTCCTCAGAACCTTGACAACCTTACTTCTCTTGATAATTTAGCGCTTCATAGCTGCGAACGGCTACAACATGTGGACTCCTCAGGTGTCATGCCCAAATTACGGAGACTGGCGATCTATGATTCTCCATTGTTAGAAGCTCTGTCGGGTCAGCTCGTCAACCTTGTTTCTTTGGAAGAGTTGTTTTTGCGTGACTGTGAAAAACTACAGCATCTGCCATCCGGAGATGACATGCGACGCCTCACCAAATTGGGACGCCTGATAATTGGAGGCTGCCCACAGTTAGAAGAAAGTTGCACCAATCGGAGTGGCCCAAACTCCCAGTGGTCCAAGATTTCCCATATTCCAGAAATTATCTTTACTGGGAGAACCATTCAGAACTTAAGTAAAGTTTCTGTTTTTCTTTCAGTTTTCGAGTCATTTTTTTTTCTTTTTCAATTGATTTTTCTCACCTTCGCTCCTTTATTGTTTTTCTTTCGGTTACTATATAACTGAAGAATTCGAGGAAAAAAAAATTATATTAATTTAATCCTTTTTCTTGCAATTATTTGACATCAAGAAAAATGCAAAAGTTAGTAGTGAATTGCATTTGTGCTTTCCTTTCAACATTTTGCTCTCTCACTTGAAACCAATTGTTGTTCTTCTAACACTTTCATCAAACAGGAATGCCTACATTCCCACACCAGTATTACATTAATTCAATCCTTTTTCTTCCTTATCAATTAAAAAAAAAAAAGAAATCAAACATTTTTCTTGTAATTAGTTGACATTAAGCAAAATGCAAAATTATCAGTGAACAGGATCTGTGCTTTCCCTTCAGCATTCTTCCACTTTAAACTGTTGGACTGATTCAGACCAATTGTTGTTCTTCAAATTTTCATCAGCAAAGATTATCTATCTCCTTAAAGTTGTGGTTTAATTATGAAAATTTATGTTCTTTCTCATAGGTGACTAGATCAAATATCATGCTACAACGTTGCTGTAGCACTCTCTCCTGAGCATGGAATCTGTGGTGAGTTGTCTAATTTGTTGTGCGCTCTGGTCTGAATTTTGTTGAGGACAGAATCTTCGCCTGTAGAATCGTTACTGGACTCTTTCATGATTATTTGGTAAAGACTACAGAATCTCTCAAAGAGCTCCATATGCATTGCAAAAGGTTGCTCTAAAGTTTGACATTTCCTTTTGCAGAACAAATGTACTGAGCTACCTTTTCAAGGAACTGAAGTTTACATACGGAGCATAAGAATTTCAAAGCACATAGGGAAAGGCATTGTTCGCCTTTTTATTCTCCATGTAAGTTTCTGCAGTTTTATTTGACCAGTAATGTCTGAAATCTACTCTCGTTGAAACTTGGCATTTAACTTATCCTAATGCAAAGATAATTCCTGTAGCATTTTATAGCTTATAAATGAGTATTGGAATTTGAATCCGATAAATTATTTACTTTTTCAGTTTATCATGTGATGATTTCCTATAATTTGACCCTCCCGGTTAACAAAGGATCTTTTCATTTTACTTTTTTGATTCTACTTGTTGCAACACAGAACAATCTATGAAATTGTATGTGTTAACATATTTCAGTTTTGAAAGGAAATGCTTTTGTTAATTGCAAGGAGATTTAGGAAAAGCCTACATTAGTTTCTCTCTATTCGGTGCTTCACTCGATATAATTCTCCACCGTTTTTTCTTTGCCCGAGCTTCTTGAGCATGGATATATGAAAGACAGGAGGGATCCTAGCCGCAGCTGGCAGCTCCAGCTTATAGGCAACATCTCCTAACCTTTTCAAGATGCGAAATGGCCCAAAATATTTTCTACCCAGCTTATGTTGCTTTTGTAGTCGCACAGAATGTTGACTATACGGTTTAAGCTTCACATAGACCCACTCCCCGACTTCATAGTGTAGTTCTGTTCGATGTTTATCAGCCAAGGCTTTCATCCGTTATTGAGCCTTAGCTAAATTATGCTTTAGGAGTTCCAAAACTGTATCACGCTGCACAAGGAACTTCGTGGCAATTGACTTGAGCCTTGGGGTTTGCTCCCTTTCAAGGTCTCAAGTTTGAAACCCACTGGGTGCAAACAATTTCTGATGGTCATCGGACTGGGTAAAACCTGAATTAACCGTGGTGCACTTGCGGGAAACTCCTTGCCGAGGGCCTGTGCACCCCCGGGATTAGTCGGGGCTCGAAGAGACTTGGACACCCGGTGCAAATCTTTAAAAAAAAAAAAAGGAGCTTGTCCACGAGTTCACTACTGCTGCTGCCCAATATATATCGAGCAATAGTAGGTGATTCTCGACCATAAAGAGCCTGGAAAGGGGTCATTCCTGCTGAAGTTTGTAGAGCTGTGTTGTACCAATATTCTGCCCATGGTAACATAGCCACCCAATCAGAGGGAGAATCAGCCACAAAACAAGGAAGGTATTGCTCTACACATTTGTTGAGCGCTTCAGATTGACCATCGGTTTGGGGATGGTACGCGGTGCTCATCGCTAACGTGGTGCCAAGCATCCGGTTTAGTTCCTGCCAAAGGGAATAGATAAATCTTGGGTCTCGGTCAGTTACTATTGATCTCGGAGGCCCATGTAACCTGATGACTCCGACGACGAAAGCCTCAGCCACAGTCAGACTAGAGAATGTTGAGGGTAATGCAATAAAGTGGCCGAATTTAGTCAATCGATCCACCACTGTCATAATAGTTGTTTGCCCCTTGAAGCTGGAAGGCAAGTGATGAAATCCATTGCTATGTCTTCAAACACCAAATCGGGCGTAGGCAAAGGGTGCAATAATCCCGCTGGATATCCTTCATCTGTTGCATATTGAACAAGTTGAGATAAACGAATGCACATCCCTCGTCATATTTTTCCAATAAAAATTTGAGGCCACACGGTGCAAAGTACGGGCTATACCAGCATGTCCCCCAATGGAAGTAGCATGGAATTCCTGTAAAAGTTGTTGTCTAAGAGGGGAATCAATAGGAATCACCAAGCGTCCTTTATAAAATAAAAGACCTTCTCTAAAGGTGAAGTCAATGACAGAGTCTAGTTGTTGTATAATAGATGTCTGAATGTCAAGCAACTCCGGCTGGTTCTTGTTGAGTTCTCTCAATTCTTCAACAAGGGCTGGTATTTGCATAGTAATGGCCAAATAAGTAGCATCAGGGGCTCGTGAGAGAGCATCAGCTGCTAAATTCTGTTTCTCGGGGTGATATAGGATGCGAAACTCATACCCGACTAACTTACACAACCACTTCTGTTGTTCGGGGTTTGGATGGTTTGCGTGGTAAGGTTGCGGAGAGCTTGTTGGTCCGTAAGTATTGTGAATCTTCTGCCAATCAAGTATTGACGCCATTTACTAACAGCTTGTGTAATGACAAACATTTCATGGTGATTAGGTGGAAGCTCCTTGCATTCGAGGGCTTAATTTTTGACTGAAGAATGCCACAGGATGCCCCTTCTGAGACAGTACAGCACCAATCCCAACTCCCAATGCATCTGTTTCCACTTGAAACTCATGACTAAAATCGGGCAAAGCAAGGACAGGGGTAGAGCTCAAGCGTGCTTTCAATGTTTCAAAGGCCTTTTGTGCGCATTCAGTCCACCGAAAAGCATCACGACACAGTAAGCCAGTTAAAGGAGCAGCAATAGAAGCGTAATGATGGATAAAACGCCTGTAATACCTAGTGAGCCCCAAAAAACTCCGGACCTCCTTGATAATTCGTGGGGCTGGCCATTGCTGTATAATGGCAATTTTGCTAGGATCCACAGCCAATCCTTGAACAGATAGTACATGTTCAAGGTAATCAACAGTTGTCTGCCCAAACGAACATTTGCTCTGGTTCGCCACTAAACTGTGTTGGCGTAACAGTTTCAACACTAAACTAAGATGTTCCAGATGACAAGCCCAAGTTGGACTGTAGACGAGAATATCGTCAAAGAAGACCAACACAAAACGGCGCAAGTAGGGACGAAAAACAGAATTCATGGTAGCTTGAAAAGTGGATGGCGCATTGGACAACCCGAATGGCATAACCAAAAATTCAAAGTGACCGTCATGGGTTCTAAATACTGTCTTTTCAATGTCCTCGACTCTAGGGGTGTTCAAAACCAAACCGAAACCAAAAACCGAACTGAAACCGAAGCTTAATGGCTTATTGGTATTGAGTTAATAGTTTAACGGACAGGGAACAAATTGAAATTTTTTTATTAACGACTTATCGGTTTGGGGGTGGATTATTCATATTTCTTAACGGATAATCCGTTAACCGGTTAAGAATATATATATATATATATATATATATATATATAAACGAATTAAAATTTTTTTATTAACGGCTTATCAGTTTGGGGGAGGATTATTCATATTTCTTAACGGATAATCCGTTAAACCGTTAAGGGGTGTGTGTGTATGTATATATATAATTTAATTTTAGGGAAACTTACACAAATGTCCCAAATAAATCTCAACTTACCAACCTCTAGCCATTAGTCATAGACTTACTAAAACTAGCCAACAAAAATTGAAAAACCAAATAATAGGGTTCTTTCTCTCAAAGAATCAAATGCAAAAATCACCTTCCATATTTTTAAGCGTGATTAGCAACACTAGATACAACACGGAAAGAAAATTTCATGGATGATGTAGCAAATAAGGTAATGAATATATAATATTCCAAAAATCTAAACAAAAAAGGAACTTTTTCAATGGGTATAGTTGAAATTCATTGAAAATATATAGATAAGTCAATATACAAAATTTAAGAAAGATTGGAGGTGATTTGGATTGGTTTTGTATCAAAATTCGTAATTAACTCGAGTTCAAAAAAGTCTTCTGCGACACATGTATCACGCATGTATCTCATACACAAGTATACATGGATATACATGTGATACATAATTGATACAAATATGATACATACACAAATGATACACAGTGTGATACACATCATCTTTTTCATGTTCGGTTTTTACTTCGAATTTTCAATTCAAACCACCTCAAAACTTCACCAAATTATCCTAAAACTGAGATTCAACCCCCTTAAGTTGTGCCCAATCTATTCTAATAGCACCCACTCAAAACAAAGCAAAAATTTGATATTTGTTTTGCTACAAATAGCTAATTTGCTAATTTGGCTAATATTACTAATATTTTATCAATTGACCAATTTTTGTAATGACCTATTTATAAATGGACATAGCTGGTAATTTCCCTTAATTTTATCCATATTCTTGCTCTGGACAATTGTACGAAGTGCAAAGTGAATTGTACTGATTGCTTGGAAGTATCTAATTGTCCATTGAGTCTCTTTGACGCGTGTATTCTCCTAAATCCTAATCCCTTGGCCACTTGAGACCAATAATCAGTATTAAACTATTAACATTTACACTTTATACATTAGGTTCAATCTTAAATAATTTTTTTTTTGTTTTTTAACAGTTTGTCATCTTCTTAAACAATAAGAAATTTGTTCAAATGATGATGTTGATGTATTTTGTTGTGCACTTCTCAATCTCTTATCATCCACTTGAATGTAGTATGAGAAGATAAAAGAAGTATTTTTTTTTTTTATAACCGTGGTTTCCGGGCATCGCTTTGCGAACTCGACTAGCTGTACCCACCGGGTCCGCTGTTTCAATGCGGGTGCACGGTTAGTTCCACGGGGCCCTGGAGACGCGGCCGGTTTGTAATGCCCCCAGTGGCCCTGGTGGGACTCGAACTGGCGACTTGAAGGACTTTGTCCTCAGGCCCTTACCAGCTGAGCTACACCTCAGGGTTCAAGTATTTGATATCCAATATTTGATTTTAGTAATAGGGCCTCATGGTGTAATTTAGCTGATATATATGTATGAGAAATGTTGACTATATTGTTGTGTTGGGGATGTACTCTCCAACACTGTGTTGAAGTATGTTAAGTTTCAATCAACTGAAACTAAACCGATAACTGACCGATAATAGCTAAACTGATACGAATCCGCCCGATATCTTATTGGGTGGCTAGCGGATTAATACATTTAAAAACCGATAACCCATAAGTCAAACCGTTAAGAGTAAATAACCGTCCAATCCGCCCGATAAGCAGCCCTACTCGACTCGTACCCGAATTTGATGATACCAGCAATAACCACCCAGTAGAATCCCACTAGTGGGGTCTGGGGAGGGTAAAATGTACGCAGACCTTATCCCTACCCCAAAGGGATAGAGAGGTTGTTTCTGGGAGACCCTCGACTCAGAGAAAATAGATCCGTAACTACAACAGAAACCAGAAAAATAATATTAGCATCGTAAAATACAAAAATAAATGGAAAGGCCAAAATGTGAAAGAGAACAACAACAACAACAAATAAAAAAAATAAAAAAATTATGAAACACAACAAAAATCGCTAGCAATCCTAGACAAAACACTATCAAACTAGCCGGTGCAGCGCATAGAAATGCTCGACTACTCTCTAACCTACAACCCTAATGCTCGACCTCCCCACTTTCCTATCAAAGGCCATGTCCTCGGAAATTTGAAAATGCGCCATGTCCTGCCTGATCACCTCGCCCCAATACTTATTAGGTCGTCCTCTACCTCTTCTCGTAACTGCCAGAACCAAACGCTCACACCTCCTAACCAGAGCATCTGGGCTCCTCCTCTGCGCGTGCCCGAACCACCTAGCCTCGCTTCACGCATGTTGTCATTCATGAGAGCCATGCCCACCCTCTCCCGAATAACCTCATTCTTAATCTTATCCATCCGAGTTTACCCGTACATCCATCTCAACATCCTCATTTATGCTACTTTCATCGTCTGGATATGTGAAATCTTGACTGGTCAACACTCAGTCTCATACAACATGGCCGATCTAACCATCACTCTATAGAACTTACCTTTAAGTTTCGGTGGTACATTCTTGTCACATAGTTCTCCTCGGGATCACCTTACAATCCTTGCACAACCCCTTATCACACCTCTTGAGGAGGAGATAATCAATCTGAGTCTTAGCCACCATACTCCGAAAAGTAATCAAATGCTCATCCCTCTGCGAAAAAATAGAGTTCACAATCACCAACTCAAAAGCTCTAGCGAAATCCAACAGTGAAGTTCTGCCTCCGTTCCTATCCCCAAACCTAAAGCCACCATGCACCTCGCCATAACCACCAGCAGACGTCCTAATATGACCATTGAAATCCCCTTCTATAAATAACTTCTCCGTAAGTTGAATACCCCGCACCACCTCATCCAACGCCTCTCAGAAGTGCTTTTTAACCTCCTCGTCCAAAACCGCTTGTGGTGCGTATGCGTTAATGATATTCAGAGTGCTCCCTCCAACTACTAACTTAATCACCATCAATCTATCATTTACCCGCTCAACCTCTACCACTGACTCTCTGAGCTCCAACATGCTATTTACAAGAATAAATAATGTGTGCAAAATATAAAACTTAATCTTATCTTCAGCTTCTTCTAGCAGGCCTATGAAAATAAATTAATTCATTGAGCCCAATAAATATGAGCCCAAGATTGATATAGAAGCCCAATGTCTCTATAAAGTCTGGTCAAGACATTTGCTTATGCAAGACCGTTGATTTCCTCCACGTGTCTTGATCTCAGCTACTCAAACCTTCACAAAGATGTTCAGATATCAAAGTATCGAACATCCTAGACCAAACTTTACCTTATGTCAAAAGTGAGCTCCTCTTATTCTTTTTTCCTCTTCTTTATCTTTGACTAAAACTCCATGAATCCCAGAATTAGAATGGGGTTTCGTCTTCCCAATAACCTTGCAAAGTATGGAGTCACATATGAAAACGTTGAACCTGGATCCATTATGGCATAACCATTATGTGAGCAGACTAAAAGTATACCTGTAATAACTTCTGCAGATGCCTCTGCACTCTGACGATCAAGTGTAGCAAACAAACGGGGTTGTCCCCCTCCCTGAGTAACTCGGTCTGCACCTCTGCCTGCTCCATGCCCGGTCTGATTAGGAGAACCACGAGCCTGAGGTGGTGCAACTGCAGTAGCTGAGGAACTAGAAGGACGAGTTGATCCATCACTGAAATTACGTCGCAACTTTGGGCAGTTGGCCTTTATATGACCAATGTCTCCACAATGGTAGCAACCAT
>MU769435.1:18722-78298 GCA_026770625.1 Nicotiana glauca
AATGTAAAGCATGGCATAAGAATGAAATAAACATATAAAAATATTTCTAAAGATTCTTTCTTCATAATTTTCAACATGAAAATAGCATGTAAGAACAACACAAAAATCTAAAATTTAAGCACATATAGCATAATAGATCATCTAAACTTTTGCTAGAACAATTCTAAATTAATGGTACTCACTCGCTCTAATTAAATAAAGATAAACTCTTTTAAGCAATTCATCAAACACCTTGTATGCATGCTTTTGTGAGTTAAACCACTTTAGTAAAGGGTTATATCAACTCACCTCAAAACTTTTCGAGCCAATACGTAGGCCCCAATCCAATTGACACCAGTCAAACAATCGCTTCTACAACAACCAGTGCATTCTAATCAATTGTTAAACTACTACGCTTAAATATGACATTTATTGTTGACATGGAGGTAGAAGGGAATTAACTATTTCATTCTTACATATTACCACTATAGGATAATTGACAATAGGAAAATTTACTTACCTGAGTTCAAGAATTAGTGATTGGTAAAGAACCCTATAATTTTTTTTTGTGAAATTTCTACTGCCTCTCGTGCGTCTGTTTCTTCGTTTTCTGATCTCTAAGGCATAAGCCCTTTTCTTTGTTCCCTTCAGACTTTTTAACTTGAGTCACGTGACTCTTTTTGCTTAGTTATTTTTCTCTTATTTTTTTTTCTTTTGCTTGTATAAGGCTTTAAGCCTTTGTTTACAATAACCTTTTTATGGGCTTTAGGGTAAAGTTTTTTTTTGAATTAACTAATAATTAGTGTTACACACTTTTTAATAATTAATAATATTAAAAAAATTAATAATTAAATTTTATAATTAACGTGTCTTGAAAGTTTTATAGTTTTGAGGAGTGTTACAGCTAATATTGGTGCAGTTGTCAAACATGTTTTGAGTTTTTGAAAGCTCTGCTCACATTCCTCCGTCCACTGAAACTTTACATTTTTCTGTGTTAACTTGGTTAGCGGCGTTGCTATTTTGGAGAAATCCTGCACAAAACGCCTGTAATAGCCTGCTAAGCCTAAAAAGCTGCGAATTTCTATAGGAGAAGTAGGTCTGGGCCATTTCTGCACAGCTTCAGTCTTCTTAGGATCTACCATAATTCCATCTTTGGATACAACATGCCCCAAAAATGCTACCGAGTCTGGCCAGAATTCACACTTCGAGAACTTAGCATAAAGCCGATGTTCTCGCAATGTCTGCAACGCAGTCCTGAGATGATTCTCGTGTTCTCCTTGGCTACGAGAATATATCAGGATATCATCAATAAATACTATTACAAATCTATCGAGAAACGGCTTGAACACCCTATTCATTAAATCCATGAATGCATCTGGAGCATTTGTCAGTCCGAAAGGCATCACAAGAAACTCATAGTGCCCGTATCGAGTCCTGAAAGCAGTCTTAGAAATATCTTCATCTTTGATTCTAAGTTGATGATAACTAGAACGGAGGTCAATCTTTGAAAAGTGGGCAGCTCCTTGTAACTGATCAAACATGTCATCTATACGAGGCAAAGGATATTTATTGCGTATTGTTATCTTGTTCAACTGCTTGTAGTCAATGCACATTCTCATGGATCCGTCTTTCTTCTTTACGAACAGTACTGGTGCACCCCATGGTGATACGCTAGGTCTAATAAAACCCTTATCTAACAAATCTTGTAACTGTTGCTTTAGCTCCCTCAACTCTGCTGGTGCCATTCGATATGGGGGTATCGATATGGGCTGTGTGTCAGGTAGCAAATCAATACCAAAGTCTATTTCTCGTATTGGAGGCAATCAAGTTGACATTAAATGGTTGCAGAAAGTGCATGGAAATTCCATCACTTGGCCAAGTGAAACTCCTGCGGCATCTTGAGTTGATTGACTTCCGTGAGTTGGAACGCATTGGGCCTTCATTTTATGGGTCGAGCAGCAATAATGCCAATATCCAAGTGTTCCCATTACTTAAAGAGCTAGTATTGGCGAAAATGCCTCGCCTCACTGAGTGGAAGGGAGTGGAATTGATACCAACAAGAAATGGTGGTCGAGATAGTGTTGGAGTAAGAATGTTTCCTGCGCTTGAGAAGTTGAGCATTAGTAACTGTCCATTGTTAAAAAGTACTCCAAATCAATTTGAAGTCCTACGTGAATTAAGGATTTTTGGAGTTGACAGTGAAATGCAATTGTTGAACTTGTGCAGCAACTTGACATCTCTCGTAAAGCTTACTGTCCGTAATGTGAAAGAGCTCACTTGTCTTCCAGATGAGATGTTGCACAACAGTTTTTCTCTTTAGTATCTATTTGTCTTATATTGCGAAAAGTTTCGTGAATTGCCACAAAGTTTGTACAATCTCCATTCTCTTAAGACCTTAGAGATTGGAGGGTGCAACAATTTCAGTTCTATTCCAAGTGGAGAGAATCATTTGACTTCCCTCCGAAATCTTGTGTTTTACAATTGTGATAGATTGACCAGTTTACCAAGTGGAATGCTAGAGCATTGTGTCTCTGGAATCTTTGCACGTCGAATACTGTAACAACTTAGTTTCCTTCCCTTTACATGTGGGAAATGCCTTCACTTTCATATTTGAATATATCAAAATGTCCCAAGTTGAATAGTGTACCCGCAGGGCCGGTTTCACCATCTCACTGGGTTAAGGGAATTGTATATTGGCCCTTTCTCAGAGTTGGTGGATTTCGAGGCATTCCAATTGATGTTTAATGGCATTCAGCAGCTATCGTCACTTCGTACATTGTGGGTGTACGGACGTGCGAAGTGGGATTCTCTGCCCTATCAGCTTATGCAACTCTCGGCCCTATCAACAAGGATGGTAATATTTAATTTCGGAATCTAGTCCCTTCCTCAGAACCTTGACAACCTTCTCTTGAAAGTTTAGCGCTTCATAACTGCGAACGGCTACAACATGTGGACTTCGCAGGTGTCATACCCAAATTACGGGGACTGTATATCTGTGATTGTCCATTGTTAGAAGCTCTGTCGGTTCAGCTCGTGAACCGTGTTTCTTTGGAAGAGTTGTTTTTGCGTGACTGAAAAACTACAGCATTTGCCATCCGGAGATGACATGCGACACCTCACCAAATTACGGCGCCGGGAAGTTAGAGGCTACCCACAGTTAGAAGAAAGTTGCACCAATCGGAATGGCCCAAACTCCCACTGGTCTAAGATTTCCCATATTCCAGAAATTATCTTTACCATTCAGAACTTACCTAAAGTTTCTGTTTTTCTTTCAGTTTCCGAGTCATTTTTATTTCTTTTTCAATTGATTTTTCTCACCATTCTCCTTCGCTCCTTTATTGTTTTTCTTTCGGTTACTATATAACTGAAGAATTCGAGGAAAAAAAAATTATATTAATTTGATCCTTTTTCTTGCAATTATTTGACATCAAGAAAAATGCAAAAGTTAGTAGTGAATTGCATTTGTGCTTTCCTTTCAACATTTTGCTCTCTCACTTGAAACCAATTGTTGTTCTTCTAAAACTTTCATCAAACAGGAATGCCTACATTCCCACACCAGTATTACATTAATTCAATCCTTTTTCTTCCTTATCAATTAAAAAAAAAAAATCAAACATTTTTCTTGTAATTAGTTGACATTAAGCAAAATGCAAAATTATCAGTGAATAGGAGCTGTGCTTTCCCTTCAGCATTCTTCCACTTTAAGCTGTTGGACTGATTCAAACCAATTGTTTTTTCTTCAAATTTTTCATCAGCAAAGAATATCGAACTCCTTAAAGTTGTGGTTTAATTATGAAAATTTATGTTCTTTCTCATAGGTGACTAGATCAAATATCATGCTACAACGTTGCTGTAGCACTCTCTCCTGAGCATGGAATCTGTGGCGAGTTGTCTAATTTGTTGTGCGCTCTGGTCTGAATTTTGTTGAGGACAGAATCTTCGCCTGTAGAATCGTTACTGGACTCTTTCATGATCATTTGGTAAAGACTACAGAATCTCTCAAAGAGCTCCATATGCATTGCAAAAGGTTGCTCTAAAGTTTGACATTTCCTTTTGCAGAACAAATGTACTGAGCTACCTTTTCAAGGAACTGAAGTTTACATACGGAGCATAAGAATTTCAAAGCACATAGGGAAAGGCATTGTTCGCCTTTTTATTCTCCATGTAAGTTTCTGCAGTTTTATTTGACCAGTAGTGTCTGAAATCTACTCTCGTTGAAACTTGGCATTTAACTTATCCTAATGCAAAGATAATTTAGCACTTATGTGCTGCATCATTGCATAGTTGAATGTTGATAGTTCTAAACTTAATGAACTGGCAGTGTTAATAACATTCAAAGGCAGTTCCCCTTCAAAGAAAGAGGTAAGAATTGCAACTTGTGCCAGTCATTTTAGTAGTAACCAAATCAACTATATCGGTTTGGATTGGTTCGGTTTTGTCGGGTTTTTCGGGTTTTTTTGTTTCATGAATATTATTTCAATCTTACTTTGTTAAAATTATAGATAAAGTTTTGATAAGTGAATATATGTTTAGTAATTATGGAAAAAATTGACAAACATATGATCTATTAAAATATTCTAATGGGAGAATTTTTTTAGTAACACATAATAGTTATTTTCTTAGTCGTCTAACAATATTTTTTCGTTAATTTACGCTTTCAGAGTTAATACATGATAGGATCCCAAATATTTCTACATTTTCTAAAGAAAAATCACTATAAACTCTTAAAAATATAAATAAAATTTATATATTTATATGTCAGTTTGGTTCGGGTATTTTTACTCAATACCAAATCAAGTCAAACCAAACCTAGTCGGGTTTTTTAATCGGTTTAGTTTGGTTTTTCGGTTTGGTGCGGTTTTCCGGTTCGGTTTGAACACCCCTAATCTACGCTACACTCTGCTATGAAAATTTAATGTGCTCTGAGTGTGAACTCGCGATCTTCTACAAAAAGAGTGGCAAAATTTGGAGTTCAGCTTTCCCGTTTCGGAGGTGCCATTGTATCGAGTACCGACGTAGTCTGGATAAAGCTTTTCATACAAGTTATCCGTTGTTTTTATGATATAAATAATCTGCTTAGGAGAAAACATAGGCAATAATTGGAATATATTCTTTTAGCTATCGTTATGCGTGTCGCGTTTAATCTTTTAAAGTAATCTTAGTTCAAAATTGTCTTTTACGTGAACCTTTCCTGATTTATCATATTGGTGAATCGTTTTTTAATCATATTTTGAAGAGGTGTACTAAGATAAGACAGTTAATGGAGTAACTATAATTAAAATTGTCCCCAAATTCCTTCCCCATTGTTCTTTACCCGTTTCACTCTGTACAAAATGATCATAGTAATCCTTCTTAGCTCCTTCTTTTGCTAAGATGGCGGCTGCTTGATTCTGTTCACGGAAACTATACTGGATGTCCATGGCCTCCAACAGGAGCATCAAGGATCTACGATCAGAGATAATAGAATGAAACATTAGGTTGCCTTTCTTAATAAAAGAAATAATTCATAGAGTCAACAGTGGTTTCCAAAGGTTTATAAGCTTTTGCTGGTAAGCCAATCTTAAACCAAACAGGAGCGCCAAGAGTTTATAGTATACAATATACATGATGCCATGCAGCACAATCCGCATTGAGTTTATAGTAGCCCATGTTGGAAGGTGCCATGTAACGTGAAATGCGATTTGGTTTATGATAGAGAGAGCATCAGCTACCAGTAATATGTACTCAATTGCTTTCTCAACAGCCATAGGAATAGAAGTACGTATTTTTGCATTATTGTGCAAGTTGTGGTTGTAAGTAATTCATATAGCAAAAATGGAACAAATGTTACCCAGTTAGGATATTATTATAGCTGAAGTCAGCAACAACAACAACGTTTATAATGGAAGGATCAATAGCCAACTGGGACCAAAACAGCCTGGCATTACTACAAAGCAAGAATATATGTTCAGTTGTTTCAGAAGCATTCTTACAGAAAGGGCATAGATTGTCACTACTAATTCCAATAGAGTGAAGATAGTTGTTTGATGGTAATCTTTTATGAATAACAAATACATGCGATAAACATAACTTAATTCGGGGCTTTGAGCTTCCAAATACATCTAAAATCTTTGTTATTTGAAACTGGACGGCATTTGTGTGAATGATAGCCTGATAAGCGGGTGTGGAAGAAAGACCATTGGAAGACAAAGCCCATATAGGTTTATATCGAATATTTTTAGAATGAGAACGAATATATGTGGTAAATATACCAAAAATGGACTCATTTCGTTGTTATAGACATTTAGATTACAGTTATATGAATCAGCTCCACTTTGAGGCTTGAACTACCAAAAACAAAGCAAAATTATGTCAGGATAAATAAATTTGGGATGAAAATATGAAGCACGTGCAAAGAGAGTGTCAATTCATGTGCAGTATTATAAACCAAGCCAATGGTGAACCTTTCATTACACAAGGTGGCAATCGACAATATCAAAATAGATAGAGTACTAAACAGAAAGAATGACAACTATGGCATATCCTATCAATGTGTGTCGAAAGGAGTCGGTCTTTTTTTCTCTCGGCGCTTGTTAAGCAAGGCATGCTAACATGGCCCATAACCACCACCAAGGGGACCGTCCGGCGACTATGATGGAGGCGATGGTAACACTGGCGACTGGAATTCAATGGAGGAAAATTCTATTGACTTTTGGTAGTTTCCTCCCTTCGAAGTTTCAATCAATCGAAGAGGAGATTGAAGCAGAATTGGATAATTCCAATCAGAATATCCCTGTAACGGGAGGGAAAAAATGAGCAAGTGAAGAAGGAAACTCATGCACCGCGTCGACTCCAATTCTCTGAAATTGGTACTGATAAGCATCTAAAAACTATGGCGGGGAAGGAGCAAACTAAACAAATTGAAGGACTGGGCAATAATCATGGATCTCAAATGAGGAAACCGCTTACCTATGTTCATCCATCAATGAGGGATGGTAAGCTGGTGGTGAACATTGTAGCTGATGATATCAAGTCACAAGAGGAACTATGGAATTCAGCATTGATAGGATATGTACTTGGAGACACACCATATGCTCGATCAATGGACAATTACATAACCACGGTATGGACGGTATCATGAAGAAAGATATTATATTTTCAAATTCCAAACAACAGAGGATAGAGATTTGGTCTTGCATGCTGGCCAAACACATATCACAACAAACCGTTCATTCTGAAGAACTGGGAAATTGATTTCTATTTTGACCCAGAATGCCTTAGCACTACTCCATTGTAGGTGAAGTTCCCAGGTTTACCAGTGGGATATTGGTCTCCTGAAGCTTTAAGCAAATTGGCTAGTGGAGTAGGTAAACCAATGTATACAGACAAAATAACTGCAGAAATGGAGAGGATCTTTTTGCTCGAGTATTGGTTGAAGCAGATGTTTCTCAGCCCTTACCAGAATGTATTGAGATTGATACACCTTTTGGTGTATTTCAACGGCAAGTGACATATGATTGGAGGCCAAAGTTCAGCATAGATTGCATAAAGTTTGGCCATGATTCAGAAAATTGCAGAAGAATATCAGTATAGAAACAAAGGAGGAACCCTACCAGGAAGTGGCTAAGAGGAAAAGGAGAAGGAATAAGAAGAAGAACCCAGTATGGCAAGCAAAAGTATCAAACAAAGAGCATGGGAAGCAACATGATGGAGCTGCAACTGAAAATGCAGAGGTAGAGGCACAAAAAAATATCTCCCTAAATACAAAAGAGGATCATATTAAGCAACAGACTGAGCAACAGATTATCACAGGGTCAAAAGGCCAAAACAAAGCTGTACTAGATACTACTCAACGAGAACCCATGATGGTGCAAAATGCCAACAAATTTGTTGCTCTAAGAATTGAGGAACCTAACACTGTAGGGGGAGGGCATGTATGTGTACATAGGTTGGCAGACACCTGGAATATTAGAGGGCTGAACAAGCTCTCAAAATAGAAAGATATCATAGGATGTGTGGAAACTAGAGTTAAAGAAGGTAAAGCAAGGAAAATTCTACAGAAAGTAGCTAGAGGATGGAACTAATGTTGTAACTATAACACATCAGTAAATGGCAGAATTTGGCTTCTATGGAAGGCTAATATTTAGGTGCAGATACTATCAATAAGGGATCAGTATATTCATTGCTCAGTGGAGGAAAACACAAGCCAGTTTACTATAGAATTCACTGTGGTCTATGCTAAGAATACATTACATCAAAGGGAGGAACTATGGGCTGAATTGCAACAGTTGGGAGAACCAATCAGTAATCTATGGATTCTATGTGGAGATTTCAACAATGGACTAACCACTAAGGATAGAATTGGGCAACCAGTCACAGCAAGGGAAATTCAAGGATTTCAGGAATTGCTTAATAAGTTGAAGCTGACCCCAATAAGATCAATATGATGGCATTTTACATGGAGTAACAAATAGCCTGTGGGAAGCAGAGTATACAGTAAAATAGATTGGGCATTGGGTAATTTTTAATGGCTACAGCAGTATGGACATATAGAGGCAGACTTTCTCAACCCAGGAGTATCTGATCATTCCCCTGTGTTGTTGAGATGTGGAAAGGAGGGGAGAATGCATTCAAAACCATTTAAGCTCTTTGCTAATGTAATGGAACATCCTGAGTTTCATGCAATATTTAAAAGGGTATGAGGAACAGAATCAGGTTGCAGATGCTATGGCCAATATTAGCAACAAGTTACAGGAGTTGAAGCATGAACTAAAGGACGTAAATCAGTATATGGCCTCATATGCACAAAGGTTGAATCAAGCTAGACAAAAATGGGAGATTGTGCAAGCTACCATAAATACTCAACCATTCTGCTAGGATTTTGTTTGATTAGGAGAAAGAGATACTAGTTGAAATGGATAAATGGAGCAACATTGAAGAGCAAGCACTTAGACAGAAATCCAGGGCAAACTGGATTATGTGTGGAGACAACAATTCAAAGTACTTTCATGCACAATGGAAGATCAGACAAAGCAAAAACACAATAATATCTATATATACATAAACATGTATCAAACTCATAGTCCTTCACATGTGGAATCAGAGTTCATTGCTGATTTCAAAGGATTAATGGGTAATTGCAGTGCGGAGATTAGTTGTCCAAACTCAAAAGTCATTAAAAAGGGCCAGAGCAGCAAATAGAGCTGATAAAGCCAGTGACGACTGAAGAGATAGACATAGCCATCAAAGATATGCCAACAGACAAAGCTCCAGGGATTGATGGGTTTCCGATAGAGTTCTTCACAAAGAACTGGGACTTAATGAAGAATGAGGTATATGCTGCAATACAGGTTTTCTTTGAAATAGGAAAATTACAAAAGAAGGTGAATTGTACAACTATTACTTTGATTCCTAAGATTAATCCACAATCACTGGTCAAGGACTATAGACTTATTGCATGTTGTAATACCTTGTACAAAATCATTGCCAAGGTGTTGCAACTGAGAATTAAGAAGGTGACTGCGACATAGTAGGTCACTCACAGTCTGCCTTTATAGAAGGAAGAAGTATCATTGATAACATTCTATTCAGCCATGAACTATTCAAGGGATATAATAGAAAAGGGGTATCTTATAGGTGTGTTATGAAAGTGGGCCTAAGGAAAGCTTATGAAACTATAGACTGGAGATTCTTGAAAAGAATGCTTAGTAATCTTGGATTTCCCTTCAGATTCATTGAATGGATTATGGAATATGTCGCAACAGTTTCATATTCTCTTGTGCTAAATGGAGGCCTTACCAAACCTGTCCAAGGAAAAAGAAGGATCAGACAAGGGGACCCTATGTCCCCTTACCACTTTGTAATTGCTATGGAGTACTTGAATAGAGAAATGATGCTACTAGGAGAGAATGGAAACTTTAATTTTCACCCTAGATGTAGGAAATTGGGCATAATCCACATTTGTTTTGCGGATGACTTGCTCATGTTCTGTAGGGTAGATATTGAATCCATCATATTACTTCAAGGGGTTTTTCAGAAATTTTCTGCAGCTTCTGGATTACAAGCTAACACTGACAATAGCTCTATTTACATGGCAGGGGTGGATGAATATGAAAAACAGGTTATTTTGAATGTACTGGGGTTCGAAGAAAGTACTCTTCCTTTCAGATATTTAGGTGTGTCACTATCATCTAAAAAACTAACTGTGCAGCAATATTTACCCTTAATTGAGAAGATAACAGCAAGAGTAAGGTGTTGGTTTGCAAGGCTGCTATCATACTCTCGCAGACTACAACCGATAAAGTCAATATTGTTTGGCATTCAAACATACTGGGCACAGATATTCATACTCCCTAAGAAATTCATGAAGATGATAGATGCAGTATGCAGAACATTCTTATGGACTGGTAAAGCATCTATCACAAATAAATCACTGATATCTTGGGAACAAGTCTGTATGCCCAAATCTGCAAGGGGCTTGAATGTCATAAACTTATGCATTTGGAACAAGGCTGCTGTGATAGAACAATTATGGGCAGTTGCAATGAAAAAGGACTGCATAGGGATAAAATGGGTTCACAATTACTATATAAAAAAGCGGGATTTAGAACACATGCCTACACCTAAGACTGCAGCTTGGGTAATCAAGAAAATCATTGAGATAAAGGAGAACATGAAGAGGCAGCCTATGAAGGGATCCTTGAGTGATCGACTGAAGATATTACAGGTGCAAGAACACTTCTTAATTAAGCAGGCCTATCTTATGATGATGCCCCAGTATTAGAAAGTCCCTTGGAAAAGCATAGTTTTACAGACAAGCATTCATCCCAAATTCAAATTCATACTATGGTTGGATGCACATGAAAGACTATCTACTGTGGATAAACTAAATAAAATGGGAATACAGGTGCCACAGAATTGTGTATTTTGCAAAGATGCTACTAAAACACTGCAACACCTATTCTTTGAGTGCCCAGTTACTAGCAGAGTTTGGACCAAATTACTGGTATGGCTAGGCATGAGAAGAATCATAAAGGGATGGAAAGAGGAGCTTACATGTGCAAGCAGGATGGCTATAAAGAAGACATGAAAAGCTGCAATCACTAGTTGTGTATTTGCTATGCTAATATACAATATATGGAAGGAAAGGAACATGATTCGATTCTAGCAAAATATCTTTGAGGAACATAAAATATACAGAGAAATTGTTCTACATGTGCACACAAGAGGCAGAAGACACCCTAAGTGGCAGCAGACATTACATAGCTTAGACATATTTGCCTAACCCTTTTTATGTAATGAACTGTTTAGTTTTGTTTTACAGCAATGCCTAGTTGTTTAGTAGGAACAAATACAATTGTAATATAGGACTAGATTCAGTTTTTTGGATAGTAGCTGGTCAGCAGCTACACGGTTATGTACATATATACTTTTGATTAATACAATTTGAGTTTAATAAAAAAAGAAACAACTATGGAATCTGATCAATGTCACACATAATTGTATATGTCGAGACCAAAAAAAGATGTTGTGTATTTACATTAACAATTTAAGTTATTTCATTTTATAAGTTACATGATTTTCTATGTTGAACAAAATTCTAAAAACCATTTCTCATGTCATTCAATGTCCTATACAGAAACTGTAGGTTGTATTTTATCTATAACTTCTAGGAAGTCATCTATCATAGCTGGAATCTCCAAAATCTCAGTTTCGGATATGTTCTTATGTAACTACTTGACCGATCGTTTTGAGCTCTAGCGCGTTGTTCAGCGGTTTGAAATCATGACCAGCTTCATTTCAGGTGTTATGACTCGTACGCATGGTCGGAGTTGAATTCTAGGAAGTTCGGAGTCAAATTGGAAAGAAAATTCTCATTTCAGAAGCCTTAAGTTGGAAGAATCGACTGAGATTTGGATTTCAGAGTAAACGACCTCAGAATCGGGATCTGAAGAATTCAGCAGGTTTATATGGTAATTTCGGACTTAGGCGTATGCCCGGATTAGGTTTTGGATGACCCATGAGCGTTTTGGCGCCTATTGTGGAAGTTAGCATTTTGGAAGAAATTTTATAAGTTTGGGTTGAAGTGCATTTCAGTGTCATCGATGTCTGTTTGGAATTTTGAGTCTGAGAGCAGCTCCGTACGGTGATTCTGGAGTTGGGAGCGCGATCAGAAGTGAATTCGGAGGTCCGTAGGTCATTTTGAAGCCGTTTGGCTAAAAATAGAAATTTGAAGGTTTTTGAGAAGTTCGACCGAAAGTGGACTTTTTGGTGTCGGGGTTGGATTTCGATTCTGGAAGTTGGAGTAGGTCCACAATGTCGAATGTAACTTGTGTGCAAAATTTGAGGTCAATCGAACATGATTTGATAGGTTTAAACATTGGAAGTAGAAGGTTGAATGTTAGAGTTCATTAAGCTTGAATTTGGAGTGTGATTCATAATTTTAGCGTTGTTTGATATGATCTGAGGCCTCGAGCTAGTCTGTAATGTGTTTTGGGACTGGATGGCATGATTGGTTGGGGTCCCGGGGGCCTCGGGTGGATTTCGAGTGGTTAACGGATCGAATTGGAACTTGGAGGAAGAGCTGAAGTTGCTGGTTGCTGGTGTAACCGCACCTATAGCCCAAGTCTAGCACGTGTGGAGTCGCAGAAGCAGCCAGAGAGGCGCAGATGCAGTGGTGAAGGGTGAAGGAAGGGAACGCAGATGCAGTCAGGTCACCACAGAAGCGGGGCCGCACCTGGGGTGGAGAGGACGCAGAAGCGAAAAGGGCGGCCTAGTGAGAAACTGCAGAAGCGGGTAGTGGGTCGCACATGCAGAACCGCAGAAGCGGTCAAGTGATCTTAGGTGCGGAAATGCTTGAGGTAGTGTATTCTTTTAAAAATCGGGAGATGGCCATTTTTCTCCCATTTTTCATTTGGTGTGGACGATTTTGGAGAACTTCAAGTGGGGTTTTTCGTCATCATTAGCAAGGTAAGCTAACCCTACCTATCTTGAGTTAAATATGTCGATTATGTATGGATTTTAGCATGTAAATGGGTAGAAATTTAGAGGTTTGAGGAAAACCTAGAAAATTCGTATTCTTGGATTTTGACCATGATTTTGGGTAAGGAATTAAGAGAAAATTATGTAGTTGAGTTCGTGAGTTCATGGGTAAACTTTATCTTCAAGAAATTTTGGAATCCGGGCACGTGGGCCCGAGGGCAACTTTGTCAACTTTTCGATCAGGGTTAGGAATTGCTATAAATTTGATTGTAATGAGTAAATGAACATATATTAATGGATTTGCATAATTATTGACTAGTTTTGGAGTATTTAGCATCGATTCAAGTCTTTAGAAAGGCGTGGAATGGCGGTTGTGTATCTTCGGAGCGAGGCGAGTCTCCTTTCTAACATTGTAAAAGGGAATTGTCCCCATAGGTGAGTTAATTGGTTATGTGCTCCTATTTGTGGGGGGCTACGTAATCACAAGGTTACGAGAATCTATGCGTAGCTACTGTTATGTTTAAGTCCGGGTAGTCTAGGACCCAAAAACATGTTATACTTGGAATATTTGTAATCTTATTGACAATTTAATTTGCTTAAATCACATCGAATTAGTAAATAACTTTCTAAAAATATTAAACTTCATTTTTCTAAAATCTTTAAAAGAGAATTGACTTTTCTTTGGATAATTGTTCCATGTTGACTTCTTGATTGACTGTCTGTGTGTTTTTAATTTCGGAACGGGCCGAACGCCTCGGTGGATTAAATAGATGCATCTATGGTTCATGCCATTCGATACTCTGGCAGTGCACAGTTTAAATATTGTTGGATCGGGTAGTACGTCCTCGACATGATATGCGCATGCTTGTATTGCTTGCCTGAGAATTATAAATGTTGATATTTTCCTTTCCTGGCCCAATATAAATTGATAAAGATAATGAAAAGTAAATCTTGGAATTCCTTTATTATTTGAGAAGACGTTTACCTGCTTTCTGGCTTTATGAGTTATAATTATTATATAAATCCATGATTTCCTCACATTTTTACTATATTGTTATTGGACCATTAGCAAGTGTCGAAGTCGACCTCTCGTCTCTACTTCTTCGAGATTAGACGGGATACTTGCTGAGTACACGTTGTTTTTGTACTCATGCTACACTTGCTGTGCATTTTTGTTGCACATGCACATGAATTTCTAGTGGCCTAGTGGGCGTAGCTGCATGGTTTATACGGAGACTTAGGTGAGCTGCACTTCACGAGATGACCCACAGTCGGCAGAGTGTCTTTCAGATTATTGTATTTACTTTCTATCCAATTTGTATTCTGGACGGTTGTTGTATTATATTGCTTCCTAGAGATAGCTCATGCACTTGTGACACCGGGTTCGGGGATGGTTATAGGATTGTTCAATATTAAACTGGTTAAAGACACTTCCTTATTTCAATGAATTTCATTATTTTTTGTTTAAATGGAACGATTTCAATAAGTTCTAAAAATGAGAAATTACTAGTTATTTAGTATTGGCTTGCCTGACAATGGTGTCCTGCACCATCACGACCCTTAGTGGATTTTGGATCGTGATATCTTAATCTCATCTGGGTTTTTCCTGCTATCTTACATCTCATCCCATTTAAAGAAGCATCTCTGCAGATATTTGGTAGATTGTCTCCACTGTAACCTTCTGTTCTTTGTGCCACTTGGTCAATATTTAGGCCAGGAGCTAACTGGTATTCATGTTGCAGATTATTAGTATCAACAAAATTTTCTGTAAAATCTCAAGGAGCAATAATAACTGGAGTCAAATTTGTGGGTCCCTAAATAAAGAATTAAAAGAAATAACAGAAAAGGAAAGAAAAATATGATTGGATGAATTGAGAAGCAATTGTGGGCGGCAACAAGTTGTAAAACCAATTTTACTAGTTGGTTTTTTGGTTGTTACCAATATCTGCAAATTGCATATTTACAAGTTGAAGAAACCAATCTTTTGATTGGTTGGAGAGTGCGGCAACTTTCCTATAAATTGAAGTATTTCGTTGAGTTTCAATCACGCCAAATCAGACATAGCGCAATAGAGCGTAGAGAGAGTAATCCACAGATTGTAGTCTGTGAGATAAATAGTGAGTGGGAGAAATATTATCGTGGGGTATTTAAAATAAAGAGTGTTATTTCTTTCGAACTTGTAGTAGTCTCTTGACACTACTAAGTTGTAATATTATAGTGGTAATATTGCTCCACTCGGGTATTATATTTTACCCCGTTAAAAGATTTGGTGTCGTTGTTACTCTCTTATGTTATTGTGATTTATCGTGGATATTATTCCCGGGCGGGATATTATTTTTATTCCCAACAATATGGTATCAGAGCCATGGCGAATAACGGCCCGTTGTCTTTTCAGTATCCCCGTCTGACAAAAGATAATTATGAGAAATGGTGTCTACATATGAAAGCCATTCTTGGCTCTCAAGATGTGTGGGAAATCGTAGACAGAGGATATTCAAAACTCGATAATGAGGAAGCTCTACCTCAAAATGAAAAAGATGTCTTGGCAAAGAAAAAGAAGAAGGATCAACAAGCCCTCACGCTCATCCACCAATGTCTGGATGATGCCATATTTGAAAAGGTGGCAGATGCTACCACCTCAAAGGAAGCTTGGGAGATTTTACAAAATTCTCTTCAAGGAGTTGATAAAGTGAGGAAGGTAAAACTTCAAACTCTGAGGGCTGATTTTGAAGTTCTAAAAATGAAAGAATCCGAATGCATTCCGGATTATTGTTCAAACGTGAAGGCTGTTATGAACCAACTAAAAAGATACGGGGAGGACATACAAGATGTCCGTGTGGTAGAAAAAATTCTTCGCACTTTAACACCTAAATTTAATTTTGTGGTATGTGCTATTGAAGAGTCTAAAGATTTAGGCTCAATGATAGTGGAGAAATTGGAGGGTTCTTTACAGGCCCATGAAGAAAAGATCAAGAGGGGACAAGAAGTGCTACTGGAGCAACTTCTTAAAACTCAGGCATCCTTCAAGGATTATGGAGGTGAAAAAAACTATCGAGGGAATGGACGAGGACAAGGCCGTGCCGGTCATGGATGAGGAAGAAGTAACAGTAATAACTTCAACAATGAAGTTAAAATGCACCAAACATTCAGAGATCGTGGTCGTGGACAAAGAGAAGGAAGAGGATGTGGCTAATACCAAGAAAATAATGGACAAAGGTATGACAAATAAAAAATTGAGTGTTATAATTGTCATAAATTTGGTCATTACTCTTGGGAATGTCGTAGCAATATTGAAAAAAAATCTAATCTTGTTGACGAAAAGAAAGAAGAAGTTGAGCCAACGATGTTGATGACACTCAAGGAAGAAGACATGGATGATTGCAGCTCGTGGTATTTGGACAATGGAGCAAGCAATCACATGTGTGGATGCAAAGAAAAATTTGTGGAGATCAATAAAACGGTGAGAGGTAATGTGTCCTTTGGAGATACCTCAAAGATTCAAATCGAAGGGATAGGTACCATTGTGATGTCCTGTAAAGAAGGTAGTCACAAGCTAATTCAAGATTTCTATTATGTGCCAAAATTAAAAAGTAATATTTTGAGTTTGGGCCAACTTCTTGAAAAAGAATATGGCATCCACATGAGAAATATGCATCTTTGGCTTAGAGATTCAAGTGGAATTCTAATTGCTAAAGTGCATATGGCAAAGAATAGATTATTTTCTCGGAGTGTTAAAACAATTGATGCAAAGTGTTTGAAGGCTAATGTGCAAGATGAATCAGGGTGTTGGCACATGCGATTTGGGCACTTGAATTTTGAAGCACTCAAAATAATGGGAGAAAAGAACATAGTGCATGGGATGCCATCAATCAACCATCCCAATCAATTGTGTGAAGATTGTCTTCTTGGAAAACATGCAAGGAGGAGTTTTCCAAAGGAGGCCATGTCAAGATCAACCAAGCCGCTCCAGCTTGTTCACACTAATATGTGTAGACCAATCAATCCACCTTCTTTTGGTAAAAGTAGATACTTTCGGCTTCTCATTGATGACTTTAGTAGAAAGACTTGGATTTATTTTTTGAACAAAAAATCTGAAGCTTTTGAAGCTTTTAAAAATTTCAAAGTACTCGTGGAGAAAGAAAGTGGCTATGAAATTAAAGCTTTAAGGTCCGATAGAGGAGGCGAATTCATTTCAAAAGAATTTAGTGACTTCTGTCAATCTCATGGAATTCGCCGCCCTCTAATGATCACCCCAACAAAATGGAGTTGCAGAGAGAAAGAATCGAACGATTCTTAATATGGCTAGATGTATGTTGAAAGCTAAAAGTATGCCTAAGGAATTTTGGGCCGAAGCTGTTTCTTATGCAGTTTATTTAAATAATAGGTCTCCAACAAGGAATGTTAGAGATCAAACTCCTCAAGAAGCATGGAGTGGAAGAAACCCAAGTGTCAAGCACTTGAGAATCTTTGGGAGCATAGCCTATGCTCATGTGCCACATCAAGGGAGAGAAAAACTTGACGATCGAAGTGTCACGCATGTATTTGTTGGCTATGATACGAGTTCAAAAAACTACAAATTATACAACCCAAGCAGTGGCAAGGTGATGGTAAGTCGTGATGTTGAATTTGATGAAGAATTGGCATGGGATTGGGAAGCTTGGGAAGAAACTTCATATGATTTTCTTCCATACTTTGGGGATGAAGAAGAACCAGAGACCGTAGAACCTGTGCATGATACAAATCCACCTCTTTCTCCAACCAATGTTGTGTCTCCCTCTTCTTAAGAAAGTTCAAATGAACAACCACAAAGGACAAGGAGTATTCAAGAGCTCTATGAGGACACATAAGAAGTTACTAATTTTGATTTTTTATGTTCTCTCTTTGCTGACAGTGAACCAATGAACTTTGATAAAGCTGCTACAAATAAAAGGTGGAGACAAGCCATGGAGGAGGAGATTGAGTCAATAGAGAAGAACAACACTTGGGAGTTAACAACTCTTCCCAAGGGTCATCGAGCAATTGGAGTGAAATGGGTATACAAAATAAAGAAGAATGCTGATGGAGATGTGGAGAAATACAAAGCACGACTTGTGGCTAAAGGCTACAAGCAAAGGAAATATATTGCCAAGAAGAAAGTCGAGCTCAAATATGTGAAATCTCGTGATCAAGTTGTGAATATTTTCATAATGCCTCTCATGTTTGCAGATTTTCAGATATTGAGATCAAGATTTGAAATGAAAAAAAAAAAAATCAAATTTAAGGGAGAGATTTGTGGTCCCTAAATAAAGAATTAAAAAAATGATAAAAAAGGAAAGAAAAATATGATTGGATGAATTGAGAAGCAATTGTGGGCGGCAACAAGTTGTAAAACCAATTTTACTAGTTGGTTTTTTTGGTTGTTACCAATATCTGCAAATTGCAGATTTACAAGTTGAAGAAACCAATCTTTTGATTGGTTGGAGAGTGCGGTAACTTTCCTATAAATTGAAGTATTTCGTTCAGTTTTAAGCACACCAAATCAGAGAGAGCGCAATAGAGTAGAGAGAGTAATTCACAGATTGTAGTATGTGAGATAAATAGTGAGTGGGAGTAATATTATAGTGGGGTGTTTAAAATAAAGAATGTTATTTTTTTCGAAGTTGTAGTAGTCTCTTGACACTACTAAGTTGTAATATTATAGTGGTAATATTGCTCCACTCGGGTATAGTATTTTACCCCGTTAAAAGATTTGGTGTCGTTGTTACTCTCTTATGTTATTGTGATTTATCGTGAATATTATTCCTGGCGGGATATTATTTTTTATTCCCAACAAAATTTACAGCGAGGTCTATGGTTCAACTGGACACATTACTTTCTGCTCAAAATTTGTATGCAATGAGAAAACAATTAAAATTTACACATAAAATGTTATCACACACAATTGGACCACTAACTCTAAATCCTGTATTTGCATGATTAGCAGTTGTCCGGCATATCTCATGAGTAGAGAAAATATTTGAGTTTATTTTCAAGTCACGATGTAACAAAAGTTTATGTATAAAATTCATATATATTTCCATCATCACCCTTCCTTATCTTTCTAGTAACTTAAAATTTTTGTTGAGATATAACCAAAAGGTCTCTTATTATTGCCTTATTAATTTCTTCTTTTTTTATATTTTTTCCTTTTATACCTCATAATATTGTGTTCCTGTGATCTTAATAATCACTGAACTATAATATGCAGCAATATAGTATAGCTTACTTAATTACTAGCTAGTTCAAAAATTATGTATACGCACATTTTCTTTGTAAGTCAAAAATATCCAGTGTGATCATAGTCATTCCTTTTTATTGACTTTGATCATCGAATCTATTCTTTGAGTAGATAAATATGATGATAATATAGCAAATGAACTTCTTCTTACAAGAAAACGAAGCACGGTAGAAATAAGACGAGCTTACCAAGTCAAAGTTACAAAGGCAAATAATGACTAGGAATTTGAGGAGTAAATTTAACCTTAGTGCCTCATCAAGAATCCAGGGGAAATTCGTTGCTGTCAAAACTGTCACCTGTTTGCCTGCAGTATTATTAGTGGAGTTGTTTAACCCATCGATCTGAACTAGAAGTTCAGACTTCACTCTTCGGGATACTTCATGCTCTCCAGAAGCCCTAAGAAACAGGTTCAGAGTTTACCACTAGAATTAGAACTAAGAAATTATAAGTTTAACACAGGCAAGAACTTATTTATGCTCAAATTAATGTTAATTGTTCAGCACATGCATAAACGTTAGTGCGAGATGTATGCAAAGAAGAAATATTTAGGAGTCGTTTGGTTGGAATATGAGTTATACCGGTATAAGTTATACCGGTATAAGTTATAATGGGATAAGTTATGCTGGGATTAATTGTGCTGGGATTGTTGTTTATTCATTGTTTGGTATGTTGTATTAAGAATGACAATTGAATAATTTATAAGAAGAAGGTATAAGTTATACCGGTGCTAATTACCCCACCATCTGTGAGGTATAAGTTATCCCGGTGTTAAAATTAACACCGGGATAACTTATACCTGATTTGGTAACCAAACAGAGTATTAAGGTGGTATTAATTCTTATACCACCCTTATACCTCATACCAAAAGACCCCTTAGAGTTTAAGGTTTATGCATCGATGTTATAAGAATTATTACAATAATCAAGTTACTTATAATATAAATATCATAAATCTTTTTGATAATACATTAATTTGTGACCTGATAAGATAATAATCAAAGTTGTCGATTTGTTAAGGTAGTTTGGTGACCATTCCTTTAAATTTGAGTGTTTTAGTTTAACTAGTTTGTTGCTTTGTTAAGGTAGTTTGGTGACCATTCCTTTAAATTTGAGTGTTTTAGTTTAACTATCTTGTCTTTGTTAAGGTAATTTGGTGACCATTCCTTTAAATTTGAGTATTTTAGTTTAACTATCTTGTCGCTTTGTTAAGGTAGTTTGGTGACCGATGGAATAAGTGGGAGGTTTGCAAGATTGTGGCTTTATCTTTTTGAGGTAGAGTTTGTTGCTAACTAGGTGTGATTTGTTGCAGGTATTAGGATGATAGTGCATGCAGATGGTAAATGATTGGCAACTAGGACTGAGTTTGTCCATATATTATTAATGTAAATAAGGGTATTTTTCAAAGACATGTCCTTAATTGACTTTTGCGGTGGCGGTATTTACTCAATAAATTGGGATTACAATAAGGTTTAGAGAAATTACTGATGAATGTGATGCTCTTTTGCTTTGTCATTTGGTTACTTATTAGTGGCCTAGATACTTCTTGCTAAATTTTGATATCCTTTGTTCTAAATTTTTCGGTAATAAGCTCTTCAAGCTGTGTGAGAAAATTTCATTCCATATTTGTGTTCTTGACATAATCACGTCTTTCCCAGTGTAAAATTTAGATTTCCATTTGTAAGTTGTTTGGATTTTGATTGAAGGTATTAATTAATTAAGATCGATATAAATTTGTTACCAAAATTTTGGTATCAAGTATGTCTTATGGGATTACAATCCCGAGGCCTATAATACTGGCTAATATGTATCCCTTTAATAGGCCTTTTTTTACGTACTCGGTCAAAATCCATAAAAATCTTGATGAAGTTCATGTTTCCAAACTTTTGGCTTCCTCAAAATGTGAGTCACATTCTTCTGCATAGCGTTGGTCAATTATCTTTTAATTTTATTTTTTTCTTTAAAAATAATCAATATTATACCTTACCTTTTATATATCTTAAAATAACTACTAGTTGATAAATGCTTAATCTAGTAGCATATGTTTGTGACGACCCAAAGGGTCATCACTTATTTTCTCTCTCCTTCCGTGCTTTCGAGGCCTTGAAAACCTTATTTTTGCTTGCCATGATTTGCGTGCACAGTCGGAGCGCGTAGCCGGAAAGCTTATATGTTAAATTCTGTGAAAGTTGCTAAAATTTGGCTTTAAAATGATTAAAGTTGATTTTGGTTAATATTTTGGGTAAACAGACCCCGGACCCGTAATTTGACATTTCCAGAGAGTCCGTTGAAAAATATAGGACTCTGGCGTATGCCCGAAATCAAAATCCGAGGTCCCGAGCCCGAGAAATAAATTTTTAAAAGAAATTATTTTTTTGAAATTAATATGGGAATTTGAAATGAAAATAATTTAGATAGTGTTGGCATCGGGCCCGTATTTTGGTTCCGGCACACGTTACAGGTCTTATATGTGGTTTAAGCGCTTCCTGTGAAATTTGGTTGGAATTGGACGTCATTTGACGTGTTTCAGACCTAAATATCTAAAAATAAAAGTTTGTGAAGCTTGAAGAATAGTGATGATTTTGAGGTTTGATTCCTCGTTCTTGATGTTATTTTGGCGATTTGATCGCGCGATTGAGTTCGTATGAGGCTGTTGAGTTAGTGTGTGTGTTTGGTTACGAGCCCTGAGGGCTCGGGAGTGTTTCGGAGGTGGTTCGGGGTGTTTTGAACTTAGTAAAAAGTTGCAGAAAAAGCTGATATTTTTGCTCAGGGAATTCCTTCTTCGCGATCGCACTCTCTCCCTCGCGAATGAGTAAGGTTATTTGACCTTGAGGGCCCAGCTCCACTTTCTTCTTCGCGTTCGCGTGGATACCACCGTAATCGCAAAGCTTTGCTGTTTCCTTCCCCGCATTCGCGTAGACCAATCCCAGGACCCCAGCCCTTTTCCTTCTACGCGTTCGCGTCTTACCGTCCGCGTTCGCGATGCCCTTTCTGATAACCCTTCGCGAACACAATCCCCTTCCCGCGAACGCAAAGGAAAAATTTGCCTAGTGATTTTAAATACCCAAAACAGAACAGTGACGGGATTTTTCACCCAAAAACACACGAACTCATCTTCTCCACAACCCATAGGCGATTTTTAGAGCTCTTCTTCACCAAAGCTTCTTGGGCAAGTATTATTTATCTTGTTTCCTTCATTTTCCTTCATCATTTATCAAATTCTTAGGCTCAAATCATGTAATCTAGGATTGAAATTGGGGGGAAATGGGTAGAGTTAGGGCTTTTCAATCTTCTTTGATTTAGACCTCATTTTGGGGTCGAATTTGAAAGCAAATTGTATATTCGGGCTCGTGGGGGAATGGGTGATATGAATTTGGTCCGACCTCGGGTTTTGACCAAGCAGGCCCGAGGTCGATTTTGGAATTTTTGTTGATTTTTTTTCCCTTGCCGGGATTTAGTTGTGTTGTTATGTTCCCTTGCCTGGATTTCTTCACTGGTTATTCTTCTCTTACTCCTTATTTGTGGTTGTTGTCTGGGTAAAGTTTTGTTATATCCATATGGATCGGGTTGCACGCCGCAATAATGGTAAATATGGGTCGGGTTGTACGCCGCAACAATACTATAAATATGTGAATTGGGTTGCACGCCGCAACAATGATAATTGTGAATCGAGTTGCACACCGCAACAATATTATTAAGTGATTGGATCGGGTTGCACGCCGCAAAAAATTATGGATTAAATGTGTTATTTCCGTATTTGAGTTTCTGTTGGCTGTTCTATCTTTAATTAGACTCCTTGTTTATAACCGTTGCCTCCCCCAACATGTTCCCCCTCCTATTATAAACTACTTATATCTTGTTTATAGTTCTACAATATATACTTCATAACTGCATAGGTTTATCTGGTAGTCTGGTCTAGCCTCGTCACTACTTCGCTGGGGTTAGGCTAGGCACTTACTGGCACATGGGGTCGGTTGATCTTATGCTATACTTCTGTGCTCTTTTGCACAGATTACAGAGCCGGAGCAGCTTTTGGACAACAGTAGTTGAGTGGGAGCTGACTTCAGTCAAGAGATTTCGAGGTAGCCTTGCTGACGTCCGCATGCCCCGGAGTCTCTTCTATCTTTGTTTTTTTGTTTGTTGCCCTTGTACCGGAACAGACAATATTGTGTTTTATTCATACTTTGTATTTAGTATTCTATAGACGTTCGTGAGTTAGTGACTCCAGTCTTGGGTAGAGTTGTAATTGAATTTCCGTACTTGCTTTCAGTTTATTTATATTTAATACTTCCGCTTTATCATGTTATGTTTTGATTTTATTAAATGGTCAAAAATTGCTAAAAGAAGTAAATTAAGTTGACTTGCCTAGCTCCTATTAGTAGGCGCCATCACGACTCCCAAGGGTGGGAAATTCAGATCGTGACAAGTTGGTACCAGAGGACTAGGTTACATAGGCCTCACAACTCACGGACAAACTCAGTAGAGTCTGAGTAATCGGTACGGAGACGTCTGTATTTATCCCCAGAGGCTACAGAATTAGGAAAATTTCACTTTTGTTTTTTCTTGTCGTGCGATTCTGTCTCTCAAATACTGATTGTCTTTTTCTAATCTATTATTTCGCAGATGGCGAGAACACGTGCTTCCACTTCTACCGCGAAGCAGCCCGAGCCCCCAGCAACAGCTCCTACGAGGGGCAGCGAACGTGGCCGAGGCTGTGCCAGAGGCCGAGCAGCAGTCCCAGAGGTGGAGCCTCATGTTGATTATGACGAGGATGTTCCAGCCCCAACAGCTCTGGTGGGCCCAACTCAGGTCCGAAATGGGTTCATAGCCACTCCAGTTCTTCAGGACGCTTTGGTCAGATTGGTAGGCTTTGTGGAGAGCATCACTAGAGCGGGTTTGCTTCCAGTAGCACCAGTCACTTCTCAGGCTGGGGGAGGAGTTCAGACTCCCGCTACACGTACTCCGGAGCAGGTTGCTCCTCAGGCTCAGGTTCCAGTGGTTCAGCCAGCTGCGGCAGTTCAATCGGGTATTACGGTTCAGACCGGTGATGGTGCGGCGATGTCCGCCGATGCTCTGTGGAGACTGGATCGATTCACCAAGCTCTTCACTACCACATACAGCGATACTTCTTCAAAGTATCCACATGATTTCTTATTTAGCTGCCATGAGGTTCTTCGGACTATGGGTATTATGGAGACTAATGGGGTCGACTTCGCCACCTTTCGACTAGCAGGATCCGTCAAGATTTGGTGGAGGGACTATTTTTTATTCAGGCCAGCAGGGTCGCCATCATTGACTTGGGACCAGTTTGTAGAGTTTTTTTTGGAGAAGTTTCTCCCAATTACTCAGCGAGAGGCTCTCCGCAGGTAGTTCGAGTGCCTCCAGTAGGGCTCTATGACAGTCACACAGTATGAGACCCGGTTCATTGATCTAGCTCGCCATGCTATTGTGATACCCCCCACCGAGAGAGAGAGGGTGCGGAGGTTTATTGATGGTTTGATCCAGCCGATCCGTCTCCAGATGGCTATGGGAGCGGGGAGTGAGATTTCTTTTTAGGAGGCAGCCAATTCAACCCATAGAGTTGAGATGGCTCTTGCACAAGGAGGTGGTCATGGGTCGGACAAGAGGCCCCGGCACTTAGGCAGATTTAGTGGCACCTCGTCTGGAGGTAGGGATTCTTATGGTAGAGGCCATCCTCCTAGGCCCTTTCAGTCAGCTCTACAAGTCTTATATGGTACTTCAGGTGATCGTGGTTCCCAGCTGCATTAGTCTAATCAGCAGCCTATCAGTGCACCACCACTTCAGAGCTTTCGAGGTGGTCATTTAGGTCGACAGGGTCAGTGTCAGCCTTCTCAGTTGCAGCATTCAGGCGGGTGCTATGAGTGTGGTGAGTATGGTCACATCAGAAGGGCTTACCTGAGGTTGAAAGGTGCTCAGTTGCAGTAGTAGGGACCTCGTCCTATGATACAGGCATCAGGTAATCCACAAGCCGCCCAGCCAGCTAGAGGCAGGGTAGAGGTCATAGAGGTGGAGGTAGGGATCATAGAGGTGGAGCTCGGACTGCCAGAGGTAGAGGCCAGCCAGTAGTCGATCGTCACAGAGATATGGTTTAGGGAGGTGGGCCTAGCCCCGGTGTTATACTCGTCCAGCCAAGCCAGAGGCTGAGTCTTCAAATGCAATTATTACAGGTACTATTCTGGTCTGTGATAGAGATGTTTCAGTGCTATTTGACCCTGGGTCTACGTATTCATATGTGTCATCATATTTTGCACCGTATCTGGTTATGCCTAGTGATACCTTGAGTATACCTGTTTATGTATCTACACCGGTGGGTGATTCTATAGTGGTCAACCGAGTACATCGTTCCTGTGTGGTAGTGTTTGAGGGACTTGAGACCCGTGTTGATTTATTGCTCTTAGACATGGTGGATTTTTACATCATATTAGGTATGGATTGGTTGTCCTCGTATCATGCCATCTTGGATTGTCACGCCAAGACCGTGACCCTGGCTTTACCAGATTTGCCCTGTTTGGAGTGGAGGGGGACCCCAGGTCAAGCCACTCGTAGTGTTATTTCATATGTTAAGGATCGACGCATGGTCGAGAAGGGGCGATTAGCATATCTGGCGTATGTTTGCGATTCCAACGCAGAGGTCCCTTCTATTGATTCTGTTCCTATTGTTCGGGAGTTCCCCGAGGTTTTCCCTTCAGACTTGGCGGGTATGCCGCCCGACAGGGATATTGATTTTTGTATTGATCTGGCTCCGGGCACTCAGCCCATTTCCATTCCACCGTATCGCATTGCCCCGCCATAGTTGAAAGAGTTAAAGGATCAGTTGCAGGATTTGCTTGAGAAGGGTTTCTACCTAGTGTTTATCCTTGGGGTGCGCCGGTGTTATTTGTGAAGAAAAATAATGGTTCGATGAGGATGTGCATTGATTACCGGAAATTGAACAAAGTGACGATAAAGAACAAGTATCCACTGTCAAGGATTGACGATTTGTTCGACCAGCTTCAGGGTGCAAAGGTGTTTTCAAAGATAGACTTGAGATCTGGCTACCATCAGCTGAGGATTAGGGTGTCTGATGTCCCTAAGACAGCATTCTTCACTCGGTATGGGCATTATGAGTTCCTGGTCATGTCATTTGGGTTGACCAATGCCCCAACAACATTTGTGGAGTTGATGAACCGAGTGTTCAGGCCTTATTTGGACTTGTTCGTGATAGTTTTCATTGATGATATTTTGATATACTCAAGCAATCAGGAGGAGCACGAGCAGCACCTCAAAGTGGTTCTTCAGACTCTGAAGGATATTCAGTTATATGCTAAGTTTTTGAAGTGCGAGTTCTGGTTGAGTTCGGTTGCATTTCTGGGTCACGTCGTATCAGCAGAGGGTATTCAGGTGGACCCGAACAAGATTGAGGCATTCAAGAACTGGCCTCGACCAGCATCAGCTACGGAGATTCAGAGTTTCTTGGGATTAGCAGGTTACTATCATCGCTTCGTGGAGGGATTTTCATTTATTGCAGCCCCGATGACCAGATTGACCCAAAATGGTGCCCAGTTCAGATGGTCGGATGCGTGTGATGCAAGCTTTCAGAAGCTCAAGACAACTCTGACTACGGCACCGGTATTGGTTTTGCCGATAGGTTCAGGGCCTTATACAGTCTATTGTGATGCTTCCCGTATTGGGCTTGGTGCAGTATTGATGCAGGATGGCAGAGTTATTGCCTATGCTTCGAGGCAATTGAAGATCTACGAGAAGAATTATCCGGTTCATGATCTAGAGTTGGTAGCCATTGTTCATGCTTTGAAGATTTGGAGGCATTATCTATATGGTATGGCATGTGAGGTGTACACTAATCACAAGAGTCTTCAGTATCTGTTCAAGTAGAAGGAGTTGAATTTGAGGCAGAGAAGGTGGTTGGAGTTGTTGAAAGATTATGATGTTACTATCTTGTATCACCCGGGAAGGCCAATGTGGTGGCCGATGCATTGAGTTGGAAGTCCGCCAGCATGGGTAGGCTTGCTTATATTCCAGTCAGCCAGAGACTGCTTGCTTTGAATGTTCAGTCCTTGGCCAACCGATTTGTGAGGTTGGATATTTCGGAGGCTAGCTGAGTGTTAGATTTCACGGTAGCTCGCTCTTCATTATTGGAGCGTATCCATGATCGGCAGTTTGATGATCCCCATTTGTGTGTCCTGAGAGACATGGTGTAGCGTGGAGGTGCCAAGAAGGTGACCTTAGATGATGATGGTGTTTTGAGATTGCAGGGGCGAGTTTGTGTGCCCAATGTTAATGGGATTCGAGAGTTGATCTTAGCGGAGGCCCATAGTTCTCAGTATTCTATTCACCCGGGCGCCGCGAAGATGTAACAGGATATAAGGCAACACTATTGGTGGCGTAGAATGAAGAAGGATATAGTTCCATATATGGCTCGATGTTTTAACTGTCAGCAGGTTAAGTACGAGTATCAGAGGCCCAGAGGATTGAGCTTCCCGAGTGGAAGTGGGAGAGGATTACCATGAATTTTATTACTGGACTCCCGTTGACCCACAATAAGTTTGATGCGATTTGTGTCATTGTTGATAGGCTGACCAAGTCAGCGTATTTTGTTCCTGTTGCAGCCACTTATTCATCAAAGAGGTTAGCTGAGATCTATATCAGTGAAATTGCTCGCCTTCATGGGGTACCGGTATCTATTATTTCGGACCGGGATACGCAGTTTACCTAGTGCTTCTGGGGAGCAGTTCAGTGAGAATTGGGCACCCAGGTTAAGTTGAGTACAACATTTCATCCCCAGACGGACGGTCAGTCCGAGCGGATTATTCAGATATTGGAGGATATGCTCCGAGCTTGTGTCATTGACTTTGGAGGCTCGTGGGACCAGTTTTTGCCTTTAGCAGAGTTCACCTACAACAAAAGCTACTAGTCCGGCATTTAGATGGCCCCATATCAGGCGTTGTATGGTAGGCGATGTCGGTGTCTGGTTGGATGGTTTGAGCCGGGAGAGGCTCGGTTGTTGGGTACGGATTTAGTTCAGGAGGCCTTGGATAAGGTCAAGATCGTTCAGGATAGGCTTCATACAACTCAGTCTAGGCAGAAGAATTATGCGGACCGCAAGGTTCGAGACGTGGATTTCATGGTTGGTGAGTGAGTATTGCTCCGAGTGTCGCCTATGAAAGGCGTGATGAGATTTGGGAAGAAGGGCAAGCTTAGCCCTAGGTTCATTAGTCCATTTGAGATTTTTGATCGTGTGGGAGAGATGGCTTACAGACTTGCTTTGCCGCCTATCGTGTCAGCCGTGCATCCAGTGTTTCATATTTCCATGCTTCGGAGGTATCACGGTGATCTATCCCACGCGTTAGATTTCAGCACTGTCCGATTGGACAAGGATCTATCTTATGAGGAGGAGCCGGTGGCTATTCTAGACCGGCAGGTTCGATAGTTGAGGTCGAAGAGTTTTCATTCAGTGCGTGTTTAGTGGAGAGGTTAGCCTCCTGAGACATCGACCTAGGAGTCCGAGTCTGATATGCGGAGCCGTTATCCTCATCTATTTCCCGACTCAGGTACTTCTTTCTTTTATCCGTTCGAGGGTGAACGGTTGTTTTAGAGGTGGAGAATGTTGGGTCATCACTTGTTTTCTCTCTCCTTTCGTGCTTCTAAGGCCTTGAAAATCTCATTTTTGCTTGCCTCAATTTTCGTACACAGTCCGGGCGCGTAGCCAGAAAGCTTATAGGTTAAATTCTGTGAAAGTTGCTAAAATCTAGATTTAAAATGATTAAAGTTGACTTTGGCCAACATTTTGGATAAACGTACCCGGACCCCGACCCGGACCCGGACCCGAACCCGGACCCGAACCCGTAATTTGACGGTCCCGGAGGGTCCGTAGAAAAATATGGGACTCGGGCGTATGCCCGGAATCGAAATCCGAGGTCTCGAGCCCGAGAAATGAATTTTCAAGAGAAATTATTTTTCTAAAATTAATATGGGAATTTGAAATGAAAATGATTTAGAGAGTGTTGGTATTGGGCCCGTATTTTGGTTCTGGCGCCCGGTATAGATCTTATATGTGGTTTAAGCGCTTCTTGTGAGATTTGGTTGGAATCGGACGTCATTTGACGTGTTTCGGACTTAAATATCTAAAAATTAAAGTTTATGAAATTTGAAGAATGGAGATGATTTTGAGGTTTGATTCCTCGTTCTTGATGTTATTTTGGCAATTTGATCGCGCGGTTGAGTTCATATGAGGTTGTTGAGTTAGTGCGTGTGATTGGTTAGGAGCCTCGAGGGCTCGGGAGTGTTTCAGAGGTTGTTCGGGGTGTTTTGAACTTAGTAAAAAGTTGCAAAAAAGCTGATATTTTTGCTCAGGGAATTCCTTCTTCGCGATCGCACTCTCTCCCTCGTGAACGTGTAAGGTTAGTTGACCATGAGGGCCCAGCTCCACTTTCTTCTTCATGTTCGCATGCATACCACCGCGATCGCGAAGATTTGCTGTTTCCTTTCCCGCATTCGCGTTAGGGTCCACGCGTTCGTGTAGACCAATCCCAGGACCCCAGCCCTTTTCCTTCTACGCGTTCACGTCTTACCATCCGCGTTCGCGATGCCCTTTCTGATAACCCTTCGCAAACGCGATCCCCTTCCAGCGAACGCGAAGGGAAATTTTGCCCAGTGATTTTAAATACCCAAAACAAAACAGTGACGAGATTTTTCACCCAAAAACACACTAACTCATCTTCTCCACAACCCATAGGCAATTTCTAGAGCTCTTCTTCACCAAAGCTTCTTGGGTAAGTATTATTTAACTTGTTTTCTTCATTTTCCTTCATCATTTATCAAATTCTTAGGCTCAAATCATGTAATCTAGGGTTGAAATTGGGAGAAATGGGTAGAGTTAGGGCTTTTCAATATTCTTCGATTTAGACCTCATTTTGGGGTAGAATTTGAAAACAAATTGTATATTCGGTCTCGTGGGGGAATGGGTGATATGAATTTGGTCCGAACCTCGGGTTTTGACCAAGCGGGCCCGGGGTCGATTTTGAAAGAAAGGTTGGGAATCTATATTTAGGTATTAGGTTTGATTTGTTTAGCTATTATTGATATTATAAAGTCGTTGTTTCGTAGATTTGATTGAGTTGGAGTCGAATTCAAGAAGTAAAGTGGTCGTTGTGGATTGATTTAGCCGTGAAAGTTGAGGTAAGTGTTCGGTATAACTTTGGCTTGAGGGAATAGGAGTAGAGTCTTACTTGCTAACTGTTATTTTCGAGTGCAGTGCTTAAGCATGGTGACGAGTATCTATATACCGGCGTCTAGCATGACCGTGTGTCCTTATATTGTGCTTATCCTGAATTCTTGTCATTCTTCCATGCTTAGTTAATGATTTCTAAATAGTGGAAAGAGCATGAGAAAGAGATTATGATTTTCTAAACTCCGTGGAGCATTTCCTCGAGTTGGGTTACGGATTGAGAAGGTCTATGATGTGAAATAAATCTTTGGAGTGATGGCTTGAATGATAAGTGAATTATAAAGTGAAAAGTGTAAGAAAGAGAAAGGGTTTATGGTTATTCCCTTGCCGGGATATTTTATTGGTTTTGTTTATTTTTTCTCCCTTGCCGGGATTTAGTTGTGTTGTTATGTTCCCTTGCCGGGATTTCTTCACTTGATATTCTTCTCTTATCCCTTATTTGTGGCTATTGTCTGGGCAAAGTTCTGTTATATACATATGCATCGGGGTGCACGCCGCAACAATGGTAAATGTGGGTCGGGTTGCATGCCCTAACAGTACAATAAATATGTGGATCGGGTTGCACGCTGCAACAATGATAATTGTGGATCAGTTTGCATGCCGCAACAACGTTATTAAGTGATTGGATCGGGTTGCGTGCCACAACAAATTATGGATTAAATGTGTTATTTCCGGATTTGAGTTTTTGTTGGCTGTTCTATCTTTAATTAGACTCCATGTTTATAACAGTTGCCTCCCCCAGCATGTTCCCCCTCCTATTATAAACTGCTTGCATCTTGTTTATTTTTCCGCAATATATACTTCATAACTGCACAGGTTTATCTGGTAGTCTGGTCTAGCCTCGTCACTACTTCGTCGGGTTTAGGCTAGGCACTTACAAGCACATGGTGTCGGTTGTGCTGATGCTATACTTCTGTACTCTTTTGCACAGATTACGGAGCCGGAGCAGCTTTTGGACAACAGTAATTGAGTGGGAGCTGACTTCAGTCCAGATATTTCGAGGTAGCCTTGCTGACGTCCGCATGCCCCGGAGTCTCTCCCATCTTTGTTTTTTTGTTTGTTGTCCTTGTACTGGGACACACAGTATTGTGTTTTATTTAGACTTTGTATTTAGTATTTTATAAACGTTCGTGAGTTAGTGACTCCAGCCTTGGATAGAGTTGTAATTGAATTTCCGTACTTGCTTTCAGTTTATTTATATTTAAGACTTCCGGTTTATCATGTTATGTTTTGATTTATTTAAATGGTCGAAAATTGCTTAAAGAAGTAAATTAAGTTGGCTTTCCTAGCTCCTATTAGTAGGCGCCATCACGACTCCCGAGGGTGGGAAATTCGGGTCGTGACAATGTTGTTACATTAAGCTTTGACTGGGGAAAAAAATTTGTTCTTGTGAGGAGTTTGTTGGATAGTTTACAATACGGCAGTGATTTTTAATTTAAAAAAACATACTCCAGTATTTGTTCGAAAAAGGTTTCAACCTTTTGAAATTATATTATATAGAAAAGAATGTTGTTGGTAATTCAATACGAGAGATAGTATATAAGATAAGAAAATTAATTACAACTATAGTCACTTTTAGATTATTGTAGTAGCAGGTTTTTAAATTTTACCAATAATGATCGATATATTAAAGTAACTATTTATGATTTATCTTTCTATATAAGAGCATACTTCCAGCATGGGGAGCATGTTTGGCAGAAAATAACAACAATTATTGGCTACAAAATCTGTTTACCCATAAAACTTGAATTTGTAACGTGGTTTATAGACAAGCGAATCGATTTGATCCAAAAATGATAAGGAGATAAGATTAAAATTAAATTTAACGATTGAAATTAAAGAAGATAACAAGCCTAGTCCTGAACTCATCCTTTTCGAGAGCAGAAGCAAAAATAATGATACAGCGACGATAAAGTTGTTAAATTGAGAGCAAAATAGTGAAGTATAACTTCTGTGTGCAGAATATTTATATCATTACAATGGTTGTTAACCCCGCTATTTATAGCTCTACCTAGGGAAACAAGATCCTATGATCAAGCTCCTTATTGATGAATATATAACGGCAGACCTTGAATACAAGTATTCTCTATAACAACCGCTCATTTAGTGTTAGCGA
Organism: Nicotiana glauca; assembly: GCA_026770625.1. Taxonomy (NCBI): domain Eukaryota; kingdom Viridiplantae; phylum Streptophyta; class Magnoliopsida; order Solanales; family Solanaceae; genus Nicotiana; species Nicotiana glauca. The sequence goes on from MU769435.1 coordinate 51,275, forward strand.
ATATTCCCTATAGGGACAACCAAAAAAAGACTTGTCTTTGCTAACTCTCATTCTTTAATTCATTATTCTCTATAGTAAAATTTTGGAAAATGGGTGAAATGGATTAGAGAATTTAGTTGTTTCATGGTACCTATATTGGCTAGAATATTTCGTGACATGTGAACGTGATAACATATGGAATAAAGATCGAAGTTCATATTTTATCACCAAGGCTTACAGTTTAGTGATACTAGTGAGAGCCTCATATATAATATGTGTGAGTTCGATTTTTACTGTCCTCATTCCGTGATCCCCAATGTAATAGAGAAAAAGTTAAAAGAGAAAAAAATCAGATTTTTTAGCTTGGGGAGAAAAGTTTACATTGACCATTGTATGATTCCATGTGTCAATGAAACATGTTCTAATTTTCTTCTGATTTTGGTATTGTGTGTTATGCCTTATAGGGCGTCTAGTGTAAAGAAATAATATATGATAATAATAAAATATAAAAAAATAAGCAAATAATTGTTTGTGTCTGTTATGAATTCTCACTTTGACCATTTGAACTTCAATTGTAGTATTCATTTAGAGATGGCACATTTCAGCAAGCATGAGCAAGCTGTTAAAAATGGAAATCGAACCGTAATTATTTAGAGATAGAGAAGAAAAGTAAAGTGTCACGATCTAAAATCCATTAAGGGTTGCGGTGGTACCGGACATCGCTATCAGTCCAGCCGATTAGATTATCAATTAATTCCCTCTTTTAATACTTTTGAAATTCTAAGGTTTTTCTTCTGTTTCACATATAATAAGATCATTTTTTTTGAATTCAAACTTAAATAATACCAATTGGTACAAAGATTTACCGAAACCATCCCAGAAACCCGGTGTCACGAGTGCATGAGCAACTACTGATAAAGACATAAAAATACAGCACAACATCCGTCTAAAATACAATGGACAGAAAACAAACACAGTTACTAGAAAAGACTTTAAAGAGCTACGGTCCGCCTTGCATACTGCAGCTTACCTAGTCTCCAAATCGTCCGTGTTTCTGCGCCCAGTAGGCCGCTAATGCATCAAGTACCTGTGCAACAAAAATGCACAGAAGTATAGTATGAGTACGTAATCAATATGTCCTCAGTGAGTATTCCGCCTAATCCCGAAGGGGTAGAGACGAGATGGCCATTTCCGACACTCACTAGAGGTCAATTAGCAATATTCTATAAATGCGACGGAAATCATGGATTTATACAAAAGTTCAAGTTGTGAAGCCAGAAAACAGGTAAACACCTCCAATAATAAATCAAGGGTTTCTAAGGTTTATTCTTTATTATTTTATCAGTTCATATAAAGCCACGTAGGGCCAATTCCATATTTATAAATTTCCAAGTAATAGATAAACATGCGCAAATCACGCCGAGGTCGACGGCCCACTCCAACAGAACGTAAATTGTGCACTGCCGAGGCTCGAGCGGCACGAACCATAGATGCATCTATTATCACCGAGGCGTTCGGCCCATTCCATAATTACACACATATCCTGCTCGCGAATCATACGTGCAACACAGGCACACATAAAGTACATGCTCAATCAGTCACATAAGAAGTTATCGAGAAATATTTATTCAAATAAAACCAATTCCCCTTTAACAATTTAAAAAATGAGTTTAATTCTTTTAGAAATTTACTTACTACTTCGATGTGAGTTAAGCAATTCAAGCTACCAATGCGTTCACAATTAATCCACGTATAAATACTTTTGAGTCCTAACTACCCGGACAATAGCATAATAGTAGCTACGCACGGACTCTCGTCACCTCGTGCGTGCGTAGTCCCCACAGATAGGAGCACATAACCATTTTACTCACCTATGGGGTAAATTTCCCCTCACAGCATTAGAAAGGAGACTCACCTCGCTCTGAAGACTCGAAATTCGGCATTCTACATCCTTCCGAAAGCTTGAACCAACGCACGATGCACCAAAACTAGCCAATTAATGATAAACTAATGAGAATATACTCAAGTACTTGTTAACAATTCAGATTATACAAGTTCCCAACTTTGTTTAGTGAAATGACCAAAATACCCTCGGGCCCACGTGCCTGGAAATCCAAAATTTCTTGAAGGTAAGGTTTACCCATGACCTTAGGAACTCAAATATATGATTTTCTCTCAATTCCATATCCAAAATCGTGGTCAAAATCCAAGAACCCTAGTTTTCTAGGTGTTCCTCTAACCCTCAATTTCCTACCCATTTGCATACTAAAACCCATAAACAATGAATGTATTCAACTCATAATGGGTGAGAATAACATACTTTAGTGTTGAAGATGAAAACCCTCTCTTGAAGCTCCCCAAATATCGCCCAAGTCATGAAAATATGAGAGAAATGAGCCAAAATCCGATTTTTAAAACAACAATCTGCCCCCAGCTCTTTCCGCTTTTATGGTCCAGGGACTGCTTCTGCGGACAAAAATCCGCTTCTGTGGTCACCTTCCTAGGCTGCCCCTTCCTCTTCTGCGACTCACCGACCGTAGGTACGGTTCCGCTTATGCGGCTACTCGACCGCATCTGCGGTCCTCTTCACTGATGGCCAAAACCGCTTCTGCGGTCCAATTATCGCCTCTGCGAGGGCCGCTTCTGCAGTTCCATTTTGCGCAGAAGGGGAAAATACCAGATACCAGCAGCCCAGCCCTTCTTCAAACTCTGAATTCGATCCGCTAGCCACCCGAAATCCACCCGGGGCCCCCGGGATCCCAACCAATCATACCAACCAATCCCAAAACACATTACGGACCTGCTCGAGGCCTCAAATCACATCAAACAATGATAAAATCATCGATCGACCTCCAATCTAAACTTTATGAACTTTGAACTTTCTGACTTCTACTTCTGATGTTTAATCCTATCAAATTACGTCCGATAGACTTCACATTTTGCACACAAGTCATATTTGACATTACGGACCTACTCCAACTCCCGGAATTTGATTTCGACCCCGATATCAAAAGTCAACCACCCGGTCAAACTCTCCAAAAACCTTCAACTTTCTATCTTTAGCCAATTGGCTTCAAAATGGTCTATGGACCTCCGAATTCACTTCCGATCGCGCCGCCAATTCCAGAATCACTATACGGAGCTATTCATAGTCTCGGAATTCCAAATGGACGTTGATAACACTGAAATGCTCTTCAAGCCAAACTTATAAAATTTCTTCTAAAATGCCAACTTCCACAATAGGCACCAAAACGCTCCCGGGTTATCCAAAACCCAATCCGAGCATACGCCCAAGTCCGAAATCATCATACGAACCTGCTGGAACCTTCAGATCCCGATTCCAAGGTAGTTTACTCAAAATTCCAATCCTAGTTTATTCTTTCAACTTTAAGCTTCCGAAATTAGACTTCTCTTCCCAATTCAGCTCTGGACTTCTCGAAATTCAATTCCGACCACGCGTACAAGTCATAATACCTGAAATGAAGTTGTTCATGGCCTCCGACTGCTGAATGGAGCACTAGTACTCAAAACAACCGGTCGGGTCATTATATTCTCTCCCACTTAAACATACGTTCGTCCTCGAACATGCTGAGAATTATACCGAAGTAGTCTGAAATTATTGTTTAGCATCTTATGCACCTTCCCGTGCTGCTGCAACTCAGCTGAGCACATTAGCCCGATATATTCTGAAGATATTTCCTTTTATTCAAGCAACTAAGCCTTAAAGCCCATTTCCAACATCCGGAATTCTATGCGCCTGATTTCATCATAATATCACCAAATCATTCACCGCACGCTGTACCCAACATGATTTCATAACTTTTCTGAATTCACACTTTGCATCACTTTACTCATAGGAACACAATAACATTCTATTTGAATTAATCAAAATTCCCCGAATCCGATGCTCCCATTGCACCTCATGACCTACATAGGTCTTGCTCTAACTATTACAATACCGCCATGATGATGAGATGCCGAAATTCATAATCAATTGCCGAGTCAACCACTCATTGAGTCTATACTTCAGACAAGAAACATTACCACCTTCTGAACCCTACAATGACCTTTTCTCCTTAGTATACTTCCTATAATCAGGTTGTACTGATCTTAAATCCCATAATCTCACCTTATCCAGTATGAACCGCTCGGCAATAAGCCACTCCGAATGCGATCACAATTCTTATATTATGCCATAATGTGCCAATAGCCACCACTCCGAACACAACACAACAGGAATTCGAGCTCTGGAAGGAATTACCTAATTCCTGCACTATTACGGACTTTCCTTAGAAAATAGAAAATAGGAAATACAAAATTGGCATGTAGGAAACTACACTCATCGTCACACTTTTGCGGTGTGCAACCCGATCCACATAGCATAACCATGGCGGCGTGCCATCCGAGCCTCACAATATAACCATGACAGCGTGCCACCCGATCTCATAATATAACCATGGCGGAATGCCTCCCGATCCTCACAATATAACCATGGCGGCGTGCCACCCGATCAATACGTAGAACTCACATAAGGAGATACACCTTGAGCTAAATTGCTCACCACATGAAAATACCGGATATCAGTCATAAACACGCTAAGGTGCATAATACCATCCCTGAGGAAACATATAGCGTTATTGGCTACAAAACTCAAGCACAACTCAGGTGCGATACATGATCTGAATCTCAAGAGCCATCCTGCTCATATAACATCACCGCAACGCGGAATCTCAACATATACACAATTTCACAGGCCATCTCAAAACTCACACGACGCAATGTATCACTTCATGAAATATTTGACGACGAGATGACACCCTGACTACTCCATAAGGAGCGCATTACTGAAATGAACACAGCTGGCCAGCTATAAAGCCCAAATTCATATTTAAATCAATCCACCGTCCTCAAGTCGATCCTAATCGCGCCAAACTTGGCCAATAACCTTTCAATGGTCCATGCTAACTTCTTTTTCTCATACCACACAAGAACATCCATCATGACTGGAGCGAACCTCCACAGTCTATAACCCAACCAGCCGAGTGCCCTTCAGGCATAAATTCTCAAATTTATGACATTACCATAATCCTCATACTTGCTTAAATCTTTAGTCAATCAAGCAACTACATGGAATGCTTACACAATCTTCCCGTGGGACACGCTCCCACAATCTTCTAAAATAAATATCGAGTCTGCTCATTCCAACCATCGGTCGCACTAACGCTGAAAAGCGATCAAGAATCCCTAACCAGGATACAAGCCTTTTTCACAAAACATCGATCTCCGGTGACTCTGAAGTCAATACCAATTTACTCTAATCATTCAACCCCTTCCTTGCTCATCCGAGCCTGTGACATCCTCGTCAACACCAAACTGCAACCTCGATCCTCGCTTCATATTTCCATGCTACTCGCTGCACCAAACGTGCCAACATACGGTAGAACACGATTTACATCGTAACTCCAAACTCATTAATATTTTAACACTTCCTCACATAACAACTTTTCGCTTAACTCACTTTAGGAGAATCATAGCAACACCTAGGTAACTTCTCATAACCGTAAGATATGCAAATCTGTAATTAGTGGTCCAAGCCACCATAACCCTTCCGAAATCTGCTTCTACACAACGAGACTTAGAAATAGAAGGCTTCTGAATAACATCAATTGCGGCAGCTGACAAGCCTGATACGCACCGCCACAAATCAAATGTATAACTCGATCACGCTGAATGAACGGACCATAGGCTCCAACATGCCAAATTCAACTATGGCTAATCAATCCCTTTCCCTCCAATTTATCCTTGATTGCTTTGGAAATAATACTCATTCTCTTCAACGCATAACATACTCCCTCTACACTCACCCCGAGTGACCCTGAGTTGCGAGACCATGCTGTCTCAAATCTCACAAATTATTTCACATTTCTCAAATGCCATACCACAAGGTAGCACATCATAGAACATTCTAGGCACCTTCTCATAAGCTGCTAGAGAGCTTGGTTCTTAACTGTTCTTATAGGCTTGGAATCATCGGGCACCACACTTTAACTTCTGAATTCACTAGGACCATTATTGAGAGCCACCTGCTCTATCTTGGTCCCGAATATAACTCACTCCATAGATCTTATAACACGCGAACACTTTTTCCGCGAAGCACCCGGCGAAATCACTTCCTCTGAACCTGCATCTATACGAGGCATAAATCCTGAACCTTTTTCCTAGTCCAAACATGAGCCAATAAGGCCAACCATACCATGCTTTCAACAATTCATTTGCTCGAATTACCACTTATGGTCTTTTCTTATAGCTGAAATAACCCATCAATATGCTAATAACTAGAAATCACGCAAGTAGTTAATCATGCAGCCCAATCACAAGCGGTGGGACTCTCCCACTTAGCTTGAAGCCATCATTTCACCATTCTAGATTTCTCCCGACCGATCTCCTTGTCGAACAACCAATAAAATTCCTCGCAGAAGCTTCGCCAACCATGCGACCGCTAACCTGCTCACAGGGAATAACCCACCTAGGGGAATCACCTCCCGACATCTTTCCATGCCGCTGCACGGGGTATATTCATTATGACATCAATAGCCCATACTTCATATCATACCCACAGGATTTAATCACAAATCCTTAAAATCCCCAATTCAATCCAAACTCTCCTTAATTCGCGTAGTCTTCTTACTACCAAGCCCGCATGCAACCCCCGTCACTTTCCCACTTTGGCGGGACTCATCTCCTTAATTGGTCACTTGACCTTGCTTCTCATACTTGGCCTTCTAGAAATTTTAAACACCGCCTGGAACTTTCCACATGTACTTCCTCATACTTTGCTGCTCAATCGTTGCCTCAAATAAAAATCTATCTTCGTGGCACTTGAACTCACAATAGCTGCTAATCTTTAAGCCTTTTTGAAGGTCATCTTTATCGAACCATCAATATTAGAAATTCTGATTCGATCTTAAACCATCGCACCATGCGATATCTGACAGTCGTAACTCCAATACTATTTCACAATACCCAGCCATAAAGGCGAGTTGTAGTAGATTTTAACATCTATAAACTTAGTACGTCCAATTAGGACAACAGCACCCCAATGAAGAAGAGAACTCCTTCATGCTTGCCATTACTACGCTTCATTACTTCCACTAGTCCACATCTGACTGTCCTTAGTTTGCCTGAACTTCCCCTGCCGGGGATAAAATACTAAATCCCTTTGATTAAATACTGAGTAAACCTCCCTTCAATTCATTCATTGCCCCAACACGTGGGCTAACACCCTACCATCACAACAACACTGCAGAAATAATCGCTCCTGAGCATCATGGCAACCTGTGCCTAGCCTCAAGGCTCTCAGAAGATCTGTTACGGAGCTAAAACAATGGAATATCCCTCCACAATGTGAGTATGATAGTCCAATCAACTATACCGGGTGAATCATCCCGCACCACACTTATAGTGCCATTACAATCCTTCAAATTTCGATTTATAACAAGCGCTCGCGTCGCGGAAGATTGAGTGGCAAGGAATCAAGGGCATAAGCCTCAAAGGGATCGAAACGCACGATAAGGAAATCAAGAAGGGAAGTACTCCTAACAGTCCTGCAGCCTCCCGAGGATAAGTACAGACGTCTCCGTACCGATCCGCGAGACTCTACTAGACTTGCTCATGACTCGTGAGACCGATGGGAACCTAGTGCTCTGATACATGTTGTCACGACCCAAAATCCACTAAGGGTCGTGGTGGCGCCGGACATCGCTGTCAGGCCAGCCGATTAGATTACAAATTCATTCCGTCTTTTAATTCCTTTGAAATTCTAAGGTTTTTCTTTTGTTTCACATATAATAAGATCATTTTTTTTAATTCAAACTTAAATAATACCAATTGGTACAAAGATTTACCGAAACCATCCCAAAAACCCGGTGTCACGAGTGCATGAGCAACTACTGATAAAGACATAAAAATACAGCACAACATCCGTCCGGAATACAATGGACAGAAAAGAAATACAGTTACTAGAAAAGACTTTAAAGAGCTACAGGCTACCTTGCATACTGCAGCTCACCTAGTCTCCAAGTCGTCCGTGTTTTTGCGCCCAATAGGCCGCTAATGCATCAAGTACCTGTGCAACAAAAATGCACAGAAGTGTAGTATGAGTACGTAATCAATGTGTACTCAGTGAGTATCCCGCCTAATCCCGAAGGGGTAGAGACGAGATGGCCATTTTCGACACTCACTAGAGGTCAATTAGCAATATTCTATAAATGCGAGGGAAATCATGGATTTATATAAAAGTTCAAGTTGTGAAGCTAGAAAACAGGTAAACACCTCCAATAATAAATCAAAGGTTTCTAAGGTTTATTATTTATTATTTTATCAGTTCATATAAAGCCACGTAGGGCCAATTCCACATTTACAAATTCCCAAGTAATAGATAAACATGCGTAAATCACGCCGAGGTCGACGGCCCGCTCCAACAGAACGTAAATTGTGCACTGCCGAGGGTCGAGCGACATGAACCATAGATGCATCTATTATCACCGAGGCGTTCGGCCCATTCCATAATTAAACACATATCCTGCTCGCGAATCATATGTGCAACGCATGCACACATAAAGTACATGCTCAATCAGTCACATAAGAACATATCGAGAAATATTTATTCAAATAAAACCAATTCCCCTTTAACAATTTAAGAAATGAAGTTTATTTCTTTTAGAAATTTACTTACTACTTGGATGTGAGTTAAGCAATTAAATCTACCAATGCGTTCACAATTAATCTACGTATACATGCTTTTGAGTCGTAACTACCCGGACAATAGCGTAATAGTAGCTACGCACGGACTCTCGTCACCTCGTGCGTGCGTAGTCCCGACAGATAGGAGCACATAACCATTTTACTCACCTATGGGGTAAATTCCCCCTCACAAAATTAGAAAGGAGACTCACCTTGCTCCGAAGACTCGAAATTCGGCATTCTACATCCTTCTGAAAGCTTGAACCAACGCACGATGCACCAAAACTAGCCAATTAACGATAAACTAATGAGAATATACTCAAATACTTGTTAACAATTCATATTATACAAGTTCCCAACTCCGTTTAGTGAAATGACCAAAATTCCCTTGGGCCCACGTGCTCGGAAATCCAAAATTTCTTGAAGGTAAGGTTTACCCATGACCTTAGGAACTCAAATATACTATTTTCTCTCAATTCCATATCCAAAATCGTGGTCAAAATCCAAGAACCCTAATTTTCTAGGTCTTCCTCTAACCCTCAATTTCCTACCCATTTATATACTAAAACCCATACATAATCAATGTATTCAACTCATAATGGGTGAGAATAACATACCTTAGTGTTGAAGATGAAAACCCTCTCTTGAAGCTCCCCAAATATCGCCCAAGTCATGAAAATATGAGAGAAATGAGCCAAAATCCGATTTTTAAAACAACAATTTGCCCCCAGCTCTTTCCGCTTTTGCAGTCCCGCTTGTGCGAAAAAAAATTTGCTTCTGCGGTCACCTTCTTAGGCTGCCCCTTCCGCTTATGCGACTCACCGACCCTAGGTGCGGTTCCGCTTATGCGTCTACTCGACCGCATCTGCGGTCCTCTTCACTGATGGCCAAAACCGCTTCTGCGGTCCAATTATCGCCTCTGCGAGGGCCGCTTCTGCGGTTCCATTTCCGCAGAAGCGGAAAATACCAGATACCAGCAGCCCAGCCCTTCTTCAAACTCCGAATTCGATCCGCTAGCCATCCGGAATCCACCCGGGGCCCCCGGGACCCCAACCAATCATACCAACCAATCCCAAAACACATTAAGAACCTGCTCGAGGCTTCAAATCACATCAAACAATGCTAAAATCATCGATCGACCTCCAATCCAAACTTTATGAACTTTGAACTTTCCGACTTCTGCTTCTGATGTTTAATCCTATCAAATCACGTCCGATTAACTTCAAATTTTGCACACAAGTCATATTATGCATTACGGACCTACTCCAACTCCCAGAATTTGATTCCAACCCCGATATCAAAAAGTCAACCCCCCGGTCAAACTCTCCAAAAACCTTCATCTTTCTATCTTTAGCCAAATGGCTTCAAAATGGTCTACGGACCTCCGAATTCACTTCTGATCGCACCTCCAACTCCAAAATAACTATACGGAGCTATTTATAGTCTCAAAATTCCAAACGGATGTTGATAACACTGAAATGCTCTTCAAGCCAAACTTATAAAAAATTTTCTAAAACGCCAACTTCTACAATAGGTGCCTAAACGCTCTCGGGTTATCAAAAACCCAATCCGGGCACACGCCCATGTCCGAAATCATCATACAAACCTGTTGAACCTTCAGATCCCGATTCCGAGGTCGTTTACTCAAAATTCCAATCCTAGTTCATTCTTTCAACTTTAATCTTCCGAAATGAGATTTCTCTTCCCAATTCAGCTCTGGACTTCTCGAAATTCAATTCCGACCACGCGTATAAGTCATAATACCTGAAATGAAGCTGTTCATGGCCTCCGATTGCTGAATGGAGCGCTAGTACTCAAAACGACCGGTCGGGTCGTTACATAAAGACAAAAGCAGGGAAAAAGAAAAGGCAAAGAACAAAAACAACGTAGAGAAAATTAACAGTTTTTGGTAGAATAGATCGATGACCCCTTAATTTATCAGTATATTGAGAAAGATACGGTGTTTTACTATAATTAAATATTAATTGAAAATTTACTAATACAATATGGGGAGATAAATGTTGACTGTGTATTGTTATATTTGTTAATAATATTTCCTTTTTTTTTCTAGTTCAATGTGTGTGTGTATGTGTGTGTGTGTATGTATATATATATATATATATATATATATATATATAAGAGAATAGATTATGTAAAAACTTGGGAGAAGTAAATACATTTTGCTGATGGAGTGATAAAGAAGAAGTAAATTTGGGGAAACAAATATAATGTATATATGATAAAAATATACTATAACATAATATATAGTATACAATAACATAAAACCCTAACATCACTCCCAAAATACAGCCTTTACCCTTTTCCAAAAATCAAAAAACAGCCGTGTCTCGCTTCAAAATTTTGTTCTTCCGTTGGCTTGGGGTTGACTCGGTAATATCCCTTAGTTTGAGCAGGGCTGAAGCCTGGTCTTATTCGTTGACAATATTGATTATTCCGTCAATCTTCAATGTCGTGGTAGATTAGGTATTTGATATGTCTGGTTGTTAAGCTTTGGGTCAGAAGGTAGACAAGGTCGAACATGGATTGTTGGAGATGAAGATTAGCGGTCTATTGGTTCTTGCAGGCAAAGATTCAGTTCTTATTCAAAAACTAAAAGGAGGAGACAATGGCGGTTCCATAAAGTTTGTGGCCTAAAGCGTAATTTAATAAGAGGCCTTATACTTTTTTATTAGTATATATACAGAAGCTTATACAAAAACAATAGTATTGCCATTTTTTTATACTTGTTATTTATAGTATAACATGTTTAAATGTTGAAACATTTAACTTCACATAGTAGTATTATCATTTATATTAGTAGGAGGTAACTTAAATAAATTGGATGTAAGACATGTATTTTCAATATGTTACCTTTGATTTTGTTGTAAAAAATATATTTACTAATATGAAGGTCTAAGTAATTTAATTTAAAGTTCTAAAATATTTTTGGTGTTAAAGAGTAGATAGTTTGTCTTACTTTCTTTTGTCCAAGGTTTATTGTATTTTTCTTTTGCAAACTTTAATAGTGTCTAAATTGAAATAAAATCATAAAATTCATTATTAAAAATTTTTGGGGACCTAAATTAAAGCTTTACTAGTTTCCTAATCGAGCCACATGTTTATCCCATGCTATTCTCAATCAAATTTTATACAGTCTCAATTAAGATAAGACAACAATCAGTGAACGTGTTATTTAGTCACCAAATGTGAATGAATTTGTTCAATAACATGTTCATGAGTAATGGTCTATAAATAATTGTTGATCATTAATGAGGGCGGCTCAACGAAACTGGTGGCTTGAAACTAAAATATATTAAAAGACCCTGACATTTTTTTCATAATATCCATATAATATTGAGACAAAAAAAGTGATGAGAGAACAACGTATAATATGTAGGTTAGGCGTAAGTCATATGCTATTGAACTCCCTATAAAAACATATAGCATTAAATGAAAATGGTAAAAGAATTGAGCCTACTATCAATCGTGTTTTTAACCTACGATAATTGTCTTTGGATTTCTTAGTTAAAAGAAAAGAGATACAAAAGAACTTGATTACTGATATGAGGATCTATCGAATGTGACAAAAAGGAATAGCTAATTTAGAGAATTTGATTTTAAATTAGAAAGTAAAATAGTAAAAAATAAAAAGAAAGAAAGAAAAATAGAATTGATGAGAAGATAACTATATTATTTAATTTAGTGAGAGAAAGGTTTTATCTTATTAACTCATTCAATCCTACATCTACCAAATTTAAATAAATATTAGAATTTAAAATATTTTATCAATAATTGTATAAATAAAAATTGCATATATTATACAATGATATGGTAATACTTTATATTTTTGGGGCCTTAAATATTTAGGGGCCTAAAGAAAGAGCTTCACTTGCCTTACCCTAGAGCCACCCTTGGGAGATGAAATCGGTGGTGTCGGAAGCGGTTGAAGGGGTAAGATAGCATGAGCGCTTTCTTTCTTTCTTTTGGTTTAAAAAGGCATTGTGCATCTAAATGATTTCATTCTTTCCTTTGAAGGTTGTTAAATGAAATAAGAATATGAACTTGGTTTTAATTTATTACCTAAGTATTTTAAAGCATGAATGATTTTACAATTGAAGCTAAATCTGACTCTCTCAGTGTCACGACCCAAGTCCCAAACCCGATCGTGATGGCACATCTCGTGAAGACAAGGCCAGCCAACAGAACAACAATTTCCCTTGTTAACAATTAATAAACATAAATGAATGAATAATACGACTTAATGGCATTAATAGCCGACATTTACCACCCAACACAACCCGACCGGGGTGTCACAAGTCACAAGCATCTAAAGAAGCCTGAACACAACTACAGAATCTGTAATTTACATGGATCAAATTTAAAATCAAAGAAGGTAAAATCAGGTGCTGCGGACGCTGGCGGTCACCTTACCCCTCTACAATAGTGATACTTTCAATCAGCTCAAGACCCGCTACCGGGTGAACAATACCTACAACTGCACACCAGGTGCAGGGAGTAAAGTGAGTACTTCAACTCAGTGAGTAATAAGAATAAATAATAATTGAGCGGTAAGAAAACACGTAAAGTACTCCATCATGCTATATAGGAAAGTACGACCCTTGAGAAAATAATAATTCCGTGAAATACTTTAGAAAATATCTGGCTCAGTTAAAAACCTCTTTTGAAAATATCCTTTTTCCAACAGTCAAGCAATTGAATGCATAATCAGATAGTGCAAGTCCTCACATAAGTCAGCCCCTCTGGCACAACACTCCATCAACAAATAACACTAGGGTATTTGGTGACAGTGCAAGAAATAGCATGGATGCCAATGATATGAGAGTGCTAAATGTCATGCCACGTAGTACAAATAGGAACTAATGCATGAACGCAATGCAATGCACATGACCGTTGTGACGCGCAACCCGATCCATTTGGGTACCCGCGCTCACTGTGGGGGTTTAGACTCCGGAGGGGCTCCTACAGCCCAAGCGCAATATCAATATCACACCGTTGTGGCGCGCAGCCCGATCCATGCTCAGTCTAGAGATGCACATATAATACTGTTGCGGTGTTAGCCCGATCCATGCTCAGTCCAGAAATGTACATAAGCCACCAAGGCAATATTCAAATAACAGTTCTCAGTTCCGAACATTAAAATATGTAGTTTAAGTTCTGAAAACCTTAGAAGTATGACTGGACATTTCAAAACAGTATTTAACTCAGGACTGAAATCATTTAACATGCCAAATATCATGGAAATAGTGATAATAATCTCTAATGGGTTCAATCAGTTGGCACGAGGCCCAATCAAGGACAATTAATCCATTTATATAAGTATATCAACTAAGCTTCAATCAATTAGGTAGTTATTTTATTAAGGGGGACGGAACAAGTCACAATCCCCAACAGTGCTCTACCACACGCCCGTTATCCGGCGTGCAAGTCACCTCAATACAGCACTATGATGCGCAAATCCGGGGTTTCAAACCCTCAGGATATTATTTACAAGTATTACTCACCTCGAACCGGCAAAAACTCAAGCTCGCGATGCCTTTTCCCCTCAATTCAGCCTCCGCACATGTCGAATCTAACCAAAATCAGAGCGAATACATCACACTATGCCAAGGAAACAATACCCAATCGAAAGCAATCAAAATATAGCAAAAATTTCGAAACTAGCAAAACTAAAGCCCCGAACCCACTTTTTAAAAAATAATAAAACTTACATTACCGGATTCTTCGTCTCACCACGAGTCCATACATACCAAGAACTCCCAAATCCGAGCTTAAATGACCTATCAAATCCCAATTTGAAATATTAAAACTCAAGCACTAGCTTTTACCCCTTTTTAATGAATTTCAACCAATTTCCATGTTAATTCTACTATAAACTTGAATAATTAGGCCGAGGAACTTACCTCCATTCGATTCTCAGTCAAAACCCTTGAAAATTCTCACCCAAAGCTCCCAAAATCGTTCAACAATGGAGGAAAAATGACATAAGCTCGCAGATGAAATTATGATACAAAACCCTTCTGCCAACAGCGATTTTTCGCTTCTGCGGTCCCGTTTCCGCTTATGCGGTTTTCATTAAAGTTCACAAATTCCAGCTTTTGCGTCCAAAAATCCGCTTATGCGGATCACCCATTACCGCTTCTGCGGTGGAAAGTCTGTTCCTACGGACTCGCTTTTGCAGACACTGTTCCACTTTTGCAGAAACTCCTCACCAGGCCAAGAACCGCTTCTATTTCCTTCACCCGCTTCTCCGGAACCGCTTCTGCGGTCCATTTCCGCATAAGCGGAAATACCAGATGACATCAATACAGACTTGAAGCAAACTTCAAAAACTCTCGTTTAGACACCCGATCTCACCCCGAGGCTCCCGGGACCCCAACCACAAACACCAACACGCTCTATTACCTTATTCAAACTTGCTCGAACCATCAAAACACTATCGTTAACATAAAAATCCTCAAATTTCATCAAATCAAAGCCTAAGTTTCTTAAAAACTTTCGAATTGCACATTCGATCAAAAATCCGACCAAACGATGTCCGAATGACCTAAAAATTTGCACACATATCCAAAATCACCCAACGAAGCTATAGCAACTCTCGAAATTCCATTCTGACCCTCGAATCAAAATCTCACCCATCAACCGGAATTCGCCAAAATACTAACTTCCCCAATTCAAGCCTAATTCTACACCGTGCCTCCAAAATCAATTCCGATCGCGCTCCTAAATCACAAATCCGCCTCCCGAAGCTAACCGAATCACCGGAAATCACATCCGAGCCCTCTAACTCATAAGTCAATGTCCGGTTGACTTTTCCAACTTAAGCCTTCCTTAAGGAGACTAAGTGCCTCATTTCTTATCAAAACCAATCCCAATCAACTCTCACACACCACATACCGATAATGAAATATTAAGAAGCAATAAACGGGAAAAATGGGACAGTAACACATGAGACGACGGGCCTGGACATCAAATCCTCCCCAACTTAAACAAACGCTCGTCCTCGAGCGTACTCAGAGTTGTCCTAGAAGCCAACCAATAGCTAAATGACCTTACCAAGCATATACCCGGGGTGGTCCCTCATCACTCTATCTTGCATAGGTCCGACAATACAACTCCGCTGAAATTTCATAGTCCATCAAGGCTATAAACCGTAGAACAACATTGCACTTTCCGAAATCATATTCAAAATCAGAACCTCGTGTCAATATTCAGAATAAACTCGAACCAGCTGTAATAAACCATGCCTGCAACCTCAGGTGAAATCATGCAATATATCACACAATCCAACACTCGAAATGATAGTCACTATTCACAGCAGTTGCCCACAATACTCAATTACCGATAGGAACCTCTTATTAGCTAAAGTCTTATTCCAACACTTTCATATATTGCCAATGATAAATAAAACACGCGATAAACCATAACCATTCCTCAGGTCACCCATACATAAAGCCACTTCCCTATTGACTAATGACACAACAGATTTTCGAGCCAAACCTCAATATAAACCCTCTAATCAGCTGAAATCACATCTGTTCGCATTCATTAATGACTCCAACGATCACCTCGAATTAAACGCACCACTCTAGTGATATGACACCTCATCACAGGCCTAAGCCACAACTTGCATAATCCACACACCAATGATGGGCGGTCTGAACATACTCAAATCATGACAAATGACTCAAACAAAAGAGTTGTAACTCAAACTCCTTGGTACTATCACAACACAAGGCTGGGACCCCATCCCACATCATAGAAATAGAATACCTGAATCTACCCTGAAGGGTCTAATCTCCACGTAGCCTCGTTGCAATGCGCGATCTTATCCAAACACTGTTACTCTTGAAGCACCTCAAGTCGCTATACTCGAAATTGACAACCACACACGATTGATATCTGGAACCCAAAAAATCATTATACTCATGGCGAAGCAAGTAATATACACCATAGGATCCTGAAAGGGAGCCATTCACCGAGCAACACCCAATACGGACTTTGCTTAGAAACCAGGAAGCTAGGCATAAAAAGTAACATATGGAAAACTGTTTTCAACATCATATTGTTGCGGTGTGCAACCCGATCCAGATAACATACACGTGACGGCGTGCTACCCGATCCACACAAATATCTCACATAGGGAGATGCACATCGAGCCAAATTTGCTCATTATAACAAAATATCAAGCATCGGTCGTAAGCATACTAAGTGCATAATGATATCTACTTATAGCATTGTAAGCTACAAAACTCAACTTCCCCTATGAATCTCGATAGCACCGCACTATATGGGCCGACAGTCCAAAAATCATAACACCTCACAGCACAGAAAAAGCAACTCATAGATCTCCCCAGATCACTAGCAGGTTCAATAATGATCGAATCAACCTATCCTTCATCAATACAATTCGGGACTAACCAATCCAACTCAAGCTAAACACGTATCCAGTCAGCTTACCAACAACTCATTACCAAGAAGCCTGAAGCTGCTCCTTCCACTACTATAACTCATGCCGGAGCCGTACGATATGGTGTCTGACACCAAATCAATACCGAATTCCACAATCCCACCCGGCGACATGCCCGACCACAAGGAACGCATCCAAAAAAGAGTCCCTCAATACTGGAACTGAATCAATGGTAGAACCTCTATACTGATATCCGCCACAAAGTCCCAATTAAGAAAAGCAATCCTTCTCCAACCGTTCGCTGGTCTTTGGAACACAACCATTCTGCTAGAACATAGTCTGATGCACCTCGCCACTCAAACTATGGCATTTTCCGACATAGCCCATAGCACAACAGTCTAGAATAACCCAACACTGAGACAACCAGTCTACACCCCAATATCATATCTAGAATCTAATATACCAAGCAAAGAAAGATCCACTCGGGCTTCCAAACCCCCAATAGCTATTAATGGAACCAATACACACTATCTACTACCACTACATAGCCTGAACATGGGAACTCTCAGTCTCCAGCTCCACGTAGCACACAAATTGATATACCTGATCCCAAATTCTGTAGTATAAATACATACTACACCTTGAGTACCCAATCATTCCACGAAAGATATTCAAAAATTCCCCCTGTGCCACCAAACAAACTCAGATATCGACAGTCGATCTATCAAGAAAATGTCGCAACGCTACTGAAGTGCCATCAACTTAATCACATTGCCCTTTTTCTGAAACATATACCCTCGTCAAATCACTATGTTTAGAAACACCATTTCCTTAGTCATATGAGGATCATTCATTCTAATCATCTGAAGATCGATTTTTAAATCACCTGCAGTTGCCCGTGCTGCTTAATAATTTAATGACTTTCCATTCCGAACTGAACCGAGCCTTACACACACAAATCCCAATCCTCCACAATATATCGCATATACCATACCATACTCGGATAACATGAGAACTTTTATCTCCCTTCCGTGCCGCAGACATCGATGCACTCAACTAATCATGAACTTTCATTGATCCCATTTAGAAGAAAAAAAATCAATACACACTCCATGTTTCGCATACCCATAGAAAACATACTCATCTTCAAACCACGGTAAAACACAACAAGAACATCTCTGCCAACTCCATTTGTACAAGCTAAACTGCCAGGACTGAATCCTTCTATCTAAACCAAGCTGAGCAAGTCGTCAAAACCCAAGAGCATTGTTGCAAAATGCCTGTAAAAGCTCATTTCCTCGAACACATATAAGGAATTAATCATACCCTTACCATACCGATTCAGTCTATTATCAAGTTATTCCGTCTATCAAATTTCTCTTTTTATTCATCATCCACTAGATCTCACTCGCTATAGCATCACAATGCCTCAATCCAGGCTCACCATAGGAGATTCGAACATAAGACCAAACTGTCTAAGGCCCATAGGCCACTGAATTCTTTCTCAACCGTGCCCAGAAATACCACATTCCAGAATACTTTACTTGAAGAACTTCCTACGAATAGAAATTCGTTACCATTACTCCCCAGATATTGATACATAGAATCCCATAATTGACATAAAATATCCCAAGTCTTGATCTTTTTCGAATGGAAACACAGCCTCTATCCACAAACCCAACCTTAAGACACCTATTATTACATGCCAAATCTTGAGCACAATAAAACCATTCTCGAGAGTCATTCACTCCTACTCCAACTGCAAATTACCTGACTTAACGAACAGAACCACTCGTGCCTTATTAGTACTATGACACCGTATGACATGATCTCATTCCAATACAAACAAACATCTTCCTTCTCTATACATTGAGCATTCTTTATCAACAACAGCTCAAGACATCCTATTATTTCCTCGCATCTACCAAGCACCATACAACCTTTGTCAAAATTTTGCTTCACTACATGGGTATCCAACCGCCATTCCGGCTAATAAGGGCAATACCAAACACATAAGTTCCAAATATTTGCTCACACAATCAGCACCTCGGTGCTCAAGCCATAAGCAAGGATCCGGCCTCAAGACCTCTAGACTGGCCCAACATCAAACTCACGGAGATCACATCTCGCCCCTTGATCGTTGAATCACAAACCATCAAGGCACATACAATACTGAGAGCTTACGTGCGCATGCAGACGTGTGGAAGGAATTTCAAGAGTTATATCTCAAGCTGAATCAAGTACGCACGACAAGAATTCCAAGAAAGAGAAGTTTTCCTAAAGGTTCTACATCCTCTCGAGGATAAATACAGACGTCTCCGAACCTATCCGCAAGACTCTACTAAACCTGCTCATGACTCGTGAGACCTAGTAACCTAGGCTCTGATACCAACTTGTCACGACCCAATTCCCAAACCCGGTCGTGATGGCGCCTATCGTGAAGACAAGGCCAGCCAACAGAACAACAATGCCCCTTTTTAACAATTAATAAACATAAATAAATGAATAATACGACTTAATGGCATTAATAGCCGACATTTACCACCCAACACAATTCGATCGGAGTGTCACAAGTCACGAGCATATAAAGAAGCCTGAACACAACTACAGAGTCTGTAATTTACATGGATCAAATTTAAAATCAAAGAAGGGAAAATCAGGTGCTGCGGACGCTAGCGGTCACCTTACCCCGCTACAATAGTGATACATTCAATCAGCTCAAGACCCGCTACCAGGTGAACAATACCTGCAACTGCACACGAGGTGCAGGGAGTAAAGTGAGTACTCCAATTTAATGAGTAAGAAGAGTAAATAATAACTGAGCGGTAAGAAAATACATAGAGCACTCCATCATGCTATATAGGACAGTAAGACCCTTGAGAAAATGGTAATTCAGTGAAATCCTTTAGAAAATATCTGGCTCAGTTAAAAACCTCTTTCGAAATTATCCTTTTCCCAACAGTCAAGCAATTGAATGCATAATCAGATAGTGCAAGTCCACACATAAGTCAGCCCCTCGGGCGCAGCACTCCATTAACAAATAACACTAGGGTATCTGGTGCTAGTGCAAGAAATAGCATGGATGCCAATGATATGAGAGTGTTGAATGTCATGTCACGTAGTACAAACAGGAACCAATGCATAAATGCAATGCAATGCACATGACCGTTGCGGCCCGCAGCCCTATCCATTTGGGTACCCCGCGCTCACTGTGGTGGTTCAGACTCCAGAGGGGCTCCTACAGCCCAAGCTCAATATCAATATCACACCGCTGCGGTGCGCAGCCCGATCCATGCTCAGTCCAGAGATGTACATATAACACTGCTGCAGTTTGCAGCCCAATCCATGCTCAGGCCAGAAATGCACATAAGCCACCAAGGCAATATTCAAATAACATTTCTCAGTTCCGAACATTAAAATATGTAGTTTAAGTTCTGAAAATCATAGAAGTATGACCGGACATTTTAAAACAGTGTTTAACTTAGGACTGAAATTATTTAACATGCCAAGTATCATCGAAACAGTGATAACAATCCCTAAAGGATTCAATCAGTTGGCACAAGGCCCAATCAAGGACAATTAATCCATTTCTATAAGGATATCAACTAAGCTTCAATCAATTAGGTAGTTATTTCATTAAGCAGGACGGAACAAGTCACAATCCCCAACGGTGCTCTACCCCACGCCCGTTATCCGGCGTGCAAGTCACCTCAATACAATACTATGATGTGCAAATCCGGGGTTTCAAATCCTCGGGATATCATTTACAAGTATTATTCACCTCGAACCAGTAAAAACTCAAGCTCGCGACGCCTTTGCCCCTCAATTCGGCATCCACACGTGTCGAATCTAACCAAAATCAGAGTGAATACATCACACTATGCCAAGGGAACAATACCCAACCGAAAGCAATCAAAATATAGCAAAAATCTCTAAACTAGCAAAACCCGAGCCCCGGTCCCACTTCTAAAAAAATTCTAAAACTTACATTACCGGATACCTCGTCTCACCATGAGTCCATACATACCAAGAACTCCCAAATCCGAGCTCAAATGACCTATCAAATTCCAATTTAAAATATTAAAACTCAAGCCCTAGCTTTTACCCCTTTTTAATGAATTTCAACCAATTTTCATGTTAATTCTACCATAAACTTGAATAATTAGTCCAAGGAACTTACCTCAATTCGATTCTCAGTCAAAACCCTCGAAAATTCTCGCCCAAAGCTCCTAAAATCGTTCAACAATGGAGGAAAAATGACATAAGCTCGCGGATGAAATAATAATATAAAACCCTTCTGCCAACAGCGATTTTTAGCTTCTGCGGTCCTGTTTTCGCTTATGCGGGACCGTTTCTGCGGCCAAAACTCCGCTTATGCGGTTTTCATTAAAGTTCGCAAATTCCCGCTTTTGCGTCCAAAAATTCACTTATGCGGATCACCCATTATCGCTTCTGCAGTTGAAAGTCCGCTCCTGCGGACTCGCTTTTGCAGACACTGTTCTGCTTTTGCGGAAACTCCTCACCAGGCCAAGAACCGCTTCTGCTTCCTTCACCCGCTTATGCGGTCCATTTTCGCAGAGCGGAAATACCAGATGACGGCAATACAGACCTGAAGCAAACTTCAAAAACTTTCGTTTAAACACCTGATCTCACCCCGAGGCCCCCGGGACCCCAACCAAAAACACCAACACGCTCTATTACCTTATTCAAACTTGCTCGAACCATCAAAATACTATCGTTAATATAAAAATCCTCAAATTTCATCTAATCAAAGCCTAAGTTTCTTAAAAACTTTTGAATTACACATTCGATCAAAAACCCGACCAAACGATGTCCGAATGACCTAAAAATTTGCACACATATCCAAAATTACCCAACGAAGCTACAGCAACTCTCGGAATTCCATTCCGACCCTCGAATCAAAATCTCACCCATCAACCGTAATTCGCCAAAATACTAACTTCGCCAATTCAAGCCTAATTCTACACCGGGCCTCCAAAATCAATTTCGATCGCGCTCCTAAATCACAAATCGCCTCCCGAAGCTAACCGAATCGCCGGAAATCACATCCGATCTCTCTAACCCATAAGTCAACGTCCGGTTGACTTTTCCAACTTAAGCCTTCCTTAAGGAGACTAAGTGTCTCATTTCTTATCAAAACCAATCACAATCAACTCTCACACACTACATACCAATAATGAAATATTAAGAAGCAATAAATGAAAAAAATGGGGCAGTAACACATGAGACGACGGGCCGTATCATCACACTCAGTTTCCATCATCGTGTTGAAGTAGTCTTTTTTCCATGATAAATGTGTTAAATGCTCTGTAAGTGAAGCGAGTTTTTAACGGGGTTGGATTTTTCTTCTCTTCTTAATTTTTTTTCCTTCTATTTGTCAAAAGTATTTTAATATAATGATCACGAAGAGACCATGTGACAACTATTTTTTCCTTGTTTTGGTGAAAAAAAAAAAAGATGCATTAAATTGGAAAAGCAAGTAGAAAACAAAATGGTAAAATGTTAAGACGAAAGAAGATAACTCTGTTCTAAAATACCATATTGAAAATTAATAAGACAATATGAAATTTATTTTTCAAATTTCTCAAATGTCCAATTTTTCAGCCAAAGCTTGATTACCGGACATATCATACACTTCGTCTACCCCGACATTGTAGAGTGAGGGAATAATCAAGGCTGACAAGGTATTAGTCTCCTTTGCTTTGTTTTCGTTGCTTACTTGCCACTGTAAAGTTAGTCCATGGCAATCTATCCCAAACGATTCAAAAGTTTGTTTGTTTTGCACGATTATCCTTCGAAAAAGAGCTTTATCACTAAATCCATGAATATTATACCCTTCATTATAAAGTATAGTGGAAGTTATTTAAGTGGTATGGTTTTTTGATAAAGACAATTGATCGTTCTTATCTATATATTATTAAAATAAGAGGATAAAGTCATCTCATTGAGCCAAATGACAGCATTAAAAAGTCACACGGTGTAATTAGTTACTAATTAATTTTTTAGTTAATAATTAGTTATTAGTTATTATATTTGAACTTAAATATCTATAAAAATAAAAACTACCATATATATAGTTGGTTACTTTATTTTAATTAATAAATATAGATATCTTATAATTAGTTATAATAAAAAAAATCTATATAATATTAAAAGGAGAGGATGAAACCATCTCCTTAAGACAAGTGGCAGCATAAAAAAGGTCACATGGCATAATTAGTTACTAATTAGTTTTTAGTTAATAATTAGTTGTCAGTTATTATATCTGAATTTAAATATCTATAAAAATGTAACGACCTAAAGGGGTTATCACCGGATTTCTTACTCATTTTATATCTCCGAGGCCTTAAAACCTCATTTAGGGTTGCCTCCATTTGCGTGCGCAGTCCGGGCATGTAGCCGGAAAGCTTAAATATAAATTATGTGTAAAAAATAATGAATTTTGATATTAAGATGATTAAATTTGACTTCGGTCAATATTTTGGGTAAATGGATACGGACCCGTAATATGACAGTCCCGGAGGATCCGTAGGAAAATATGGGGCTTGGGCATATGTCCGGAATCGAATTCCGAGGTCCCAAGACCGACAAATGAATTTTTAAAAGAAATTATTTTTCTAAAATTATTAAGAAAATTTGAAAAGAAAATGGATTAGAACGTGTTGGTATCGGGCCCATATTTTGGTTCCGGCGCTCGGTACAGGTTTTATATGTGTTTTAAGACGTTTCTGTGAAATTTAGTTGAAAACGGACATCATTTGACATATTTCGGACTTAAAATGGAAAATTTATGTTTTATGAGAATTTGGAAGAAATCTTGATTTTTGAGGCTTAATTCGATGTTTATGAAGTTATTTTGGCGATTTGATCACACGAGTAAGTCCGCAGGATGTTTTTTAGGTTGTGTGTATGCTTGGTTTGGAGCCCCGAGGGCTCGGGTGAGTTTCGGACAGGTGTCGGAGTGCATTTTGAACTTTGGAAAAATGATGCATATCTTAGTTCTGGTATCTTCGCATTTGCGAAGGAATTCTCGCAAATGCGAGTCCCTGATCGCAAATGCGAGAATGGGAGGATTCTGAATCGGTCACAAATACAACAATTTCGTCCGCAAATGCGTAGGGTGATCAGTCGCAAATGCGACGTTGATGATTGCAAATGCGAAGTCTGCATTTTTGCAGTGTTTGCAAATGTGAACCTGACTTCGCAATTCCCAACTTAGCAGAGTCGGGGTTCACAATTGCGAACCCGAGTTCGAAATTCCCATATTTGAGGCTCAGCAATTTCATACTTAGACGAATTTTTACCATTTTTCACCCTTCTTTCAAAACCCACACTCCTTAGGCGATTTTTCAAGCACAAACTTTCCTCCAAATCAATTGTAAGTCGATTTTTACTTAACTCCTTCGATCTTTAACATCATTAAACATGTTTTCATCTTAAAATCAAGGATTTCTATGGGTAAAAATAGGGATTTTGGATAGAACTTAGGTTTTCTTAAAATTGGGGATTTGGACCTCAATTTGAGGTTTGATTTCAAAACTAATAATAGATATACGTTTGTAGTGGAATGGGTAACCGGTTTTTTGGTTCGAACCTCGGGTTTTGACCACATAGGCCCGGAGGCATTTTGGGAATTTTTGGGCAAAACTTTGGGAAATTCATTTTTATGCATTCAAATTGATTCAATTAGCATTTGTTGATGTATTCAAGTAATTTATGACAAGATTCGAGCGGTTTCATGGTGGAATCGAGGGGTAAAGCTATACCTGAGGCTTGAGTTGAGTTTGAAGCATTGAGGTAAGTGTTTGGTATAACCTTAGCTTGAGGGAATAGGAGTTGAGTCTTGTTTGCTACTTGGTAATTGTCGAGTACGGTGTATAGATATGGTGACGAGTATCTATACACTGGTGTCTACCATGACTGTGAGTCCTTAAAATGCGATATCATGAACTTATTGATATTTTCATGCTTAATTGAGGTTTCCTATATATTGTAAAGAACATGTGAGAGACGTTATGATTATTTGATTTTCTGAAGCATTGGCTCGAATGATAAAGTGAATCACGAAGTAAGAAACGGAAGAAAAGAATGACTATTTGGTTCTTCCTTTGCCGGGATGTTATGTGGTTGTTGACTTTCTCCCTTGCGGGGATATTGATTTTTATTGATATTGTTCCCTTGCCGGGATTCAACTGCTTTATTGTATTCCTTGTCGAGACTTCTTCCTTTCTTTGTTTACTTCCCTTGCCCTTATTTGACATTGTTGCTTGGGTGAGGAAAAAGTGATATATATATGGATCGGGTTGCACGCCACAACGATTATATTTATGGATCGGGTTGCATGCCGCAACAATAATATATGTGGATCCGGTTACACGCCTCAACAATAATATATGTGGATCGGGTTTCACGCCGCAACAGTATGGATATACATTGGGATCGGTTTGCGCACCTCAACAATTGTTGGTTCCAGTGTATTTAGTTGAGTATTTGTTTCTGTTTGGCTGTTTCTATCTTTGCAGTTGAGATTTACTATTTGTGTCTTCTGTCCTCCCCCCCCCCCACCACAACATGTTCCCCTTTCCTTTATCGACTACTATTTTCTGTATTTCTTTCTGTTGCATATATATTTTTTAACTGCACAGGTTTATCTGGTAGTCTGGTCCTAGCCTCGTCACTACTTCGCCGAGGTTAGGCTAGGCACTTACCAGCACATGGGGTCGGTTGTGCTGATACTACACTCTGTGCTATTTTGCACAGATCACGGTGTTGGAACAGCTTTCGAGCAGCAGCAGTAGGCTAGTAGCGAACCTTCAGTCCAGAGACACCGAGGTAGCCTCGCTAACGTCCGCAGGCCCGGGGCCTCCTCTATCTTTATTTTAGTTTGTTATCCTTTGTATTGAAACAAACAGTTTGTGATTTCTTTCAGACATTGTATTTAGAAGAATCTTAGTAGCTCATGAGTTTGTGACTCCAGTTCTTGGGTAGAGTATTATATTGGATTTCCGCATTTCTTCCAGCTATCTACATTCGAGACTTCCGCTTAAATTATTAAATGTTTCGTTTTGATAAAACTGTTGATGTTTGATAAAAGAGGTAATTAATAATTGGTTTGCCTAGCTCCTAATAGTAGTCGCCATCACGACTCCCGAGGGTGAGAAATCCGGATCGTGACAAATTAGTATCAGAGCACTAGGTTACATAGGCCTCACAACTCACGGACAAACTCGGTAGAGTCTGAGGAATCGGTATGGAGACGTCTGTATTTATCCCCAGAGGCTACAGAGTTAGGAAAACTTCACTTTTGTTCTTTCTTGTCGTGTGATTCTGTTTCTCAAATACTGATTGTCTTTCTACGTTGTTCTTTCACAGATGGTGAGAAAAAATGCTTCCTCTTCTACCGCTCAGCAGCCTGAGCCCCCAGCAGAAGCTCGCACGAGGGGCAGAGGGCGAGGCTGAGGCCTAGTCCGTGCCAGAGGCCGAGGCAGGGGCAGAGCTCAGCCTTGAGCAGTGTCGACGCCCCCCTTTTCCTCGCGAAATCGGGTTCACGACATTCGGGAAGACAACTCTTTTCCCACTTTGGGAATTGGGTTTTTTGAGAGTTTGGAGAGTCGGCACCTAATGATTATACTGCATTAGGACACTTTTAGAAGAATTAAAGATGCAGACCAGAGTTTTGGGTAAGGGCTTGAAATTATCTCGAGGGGATGGTGTTAGGCGCCCCTCAAGATCCACTAGTGTGGTTCCCGGCCATACTACAATTGTGACTTTAGATGTAAATGTAAATAAACAAGTACAAGAAGCACAAAAGGTTAAAAGAAATTCTTAATTTTAAAGGAGCAATTTTTGTAAAC